>OVBE01009635.1:0-15845 GCA_900406425.1 Iberis pinnata
TGGCATTTTCCCTTACTTCAAGCTCCTTTTATGGCATTTTCAAAAAATTTCTCTTTTATATATTTAGGTATGTAAACAGGTAATTCGAGTACCCAAATAATTATTTTTATTCGATCTTAAACCCGATTTTTACCTGTTTAAAATTTTTTTTTATCTAAACAAGTAATTATCATTATCTGTACCCGACCTTTTACGAATTGGGTATATGGCGGGTCGGGTAACAGGACCAAAATGCTCAGGCCTATTCGTACCTGTCTATAAATTCGTTGCGATTGTTTCGCCGTTTTAGGAAAAAACTATACGAAGAAGATGGAGGGAAAACTTCAAAGTTCAGAAACGAGTTATTTGCTTCAAAAGATCAAAGGTAATACGTCTCATATCATATACACAAATTTTTGAATCGCAGTGAGAAATTTGTCCTCTAGGTTGAAATTTTCAGTTTATGATTTCGTTGGCTTTTGGTTTTTTAACACCATGATTCGATTTTGAGCAGAATTTACTCGATCGATCGTTGAAGATTTGGCTGAAGGACGATCTCCAAAATTTTCTATCAACCGATTCAGGAACTATTGCATGAATCCAGAAGCGGATTGGTTTGTCTCTCTAATTTCTGTTTCCCTCCTTAATGGTTTTTTCTTCTTTCTTCTAAAAAGAGAGACGTTAATGTTTCTGAGTCCTTAGGTTGAAAATTCAGTCGTGCTTGGTCTTGGATTGATCAATTTTTGAAGAATTTGAGGAACAAAAAGAGTCTGAACTATGAAGTGATATTCATCGATTTTTCTGCATAAGACCATACAGAAAATATATTAAACCTAGCGATTTTGTTGTCTTTATCTGCTTAAAATGCGACTTCAAGTATTAATGCGTGACCATGCCCTTATAAAATTATCATTCGCTTCTGCTGTCTATAGCTTTTGCAGCTCTGATAAACCTAAGGGTCAGGAAATTCTCACTCTTAAGAGGGAACCCCAAACCTACAGAATCGGTGAGTCAGGTTCAGAAAATTCAACAAGTTCTGTAGTATTGTTGATAGTCCAATAACTTCTTGGGGTGTTTTACCTTCAGATGTGTTGCTAAGAGTATTGTTGATAGTCCAACAACTTCTGCAAGAAAATAGACATGCGTCGAAAAGAGATATCTACTATATGCATCCATCAGCATTCAAAGGTAAATGTAGAAGGAAATGTTTGATTATGGATGTCTCCTATTAGCTCTTGTTGATAATTCTTCTTCACATATCAAGGAGAATCTAGTGTGCTTTAATATGATTTTGTATCACTCTTGTTGTGTTCTTGGCATACCAGTAACACTGTTTTTTGTCTGCCATCGCAGCACAGTCAGTTGTAGACCGTGCAATTGGTGATATATGCATCCTTTTTCAGTGTAGTCGGTACAACTTGAACGTGGTTAGTACTTGAATGTTTTTATCTTCAAATTTCCTTTAGGTGAGTTACAATCCCTGATATCAGGATGTGATTATTTTTTAATTCATGTGATACTTTGCAGGTTTCTGTTGGAAACGGGTAGGTGTTCTTATTGAAAATTACAGTGTTTCTCTTTTGACGCATGCCCTTATTTAACGATCCGCCCCATTGTTCTTGTGTTGTAGGTTGGTGATGGGTTGGTTAAAATTTAGTGAATCTGGAAGGAAATTCGATTGTTTAAACAGCCTGAATACTGTAAGATCAAAACATAAGAGTCACCTGTTATATCGGCATCAGGACTATAACGTTGCAAATGACTTCATTTCAGGCATTTCCCGTTCCTGTTCTTGTAGAGGAAGTCGAAGGTATGATATATCCATGATGAAAAAAAATTCTGCCTCTTGGACTGCTGATATTGGATTTAGAAGGTCTGATGGCTGTGGTAGAAGTTAAATAGATGGCAACATTTTCCTTCGTAACTAATACACATATCATTTTCCTGACGATATTATGTTAGGCTTGATGATTTGATGTTATCTTCCTGCTTGCAGATATTGTTAGCTTAGCAGAGTATATACTGGTGGTTGAAAAAGAAACTGGTAAAAATCCTTTATCTATGTAGTAACCCTGACATTTTTTTTCCCGTAATTACCAACTGATCAATTACTTTTTTTTGTGCATCACCAACTGATCAATTACTTTATTCATAAATTATAGTATTCCAGCGTTTAGCAAATGACATGTTTTGCAAGACAAACCGCTGCATCGTTATTACAGTAAGCACTACATTTGATTCATTCTTACTGATTTCAGTTTTGAATTGTTTTCCTCTCTGTTCTTCCCATTTTTTTGTTTCAATAAAAGGTATGACTTTTTTGGCCAGGGAAGAGGCTATCCTGATGTCTCAACAAGAAGGTGCATAATCTAATACAATGTTATTGAAATACTATTGTACATCCTCCTTTTATTGACAACATAGATTCTTTCAGGTTCTTGCGCCTCCTGATTGAGAAGTTGCATCTACCTGTGCATTGTCTTGTCGACTGTGATCCATATGGCTTTGAGATTCTAGCCACATACCGTTTTGGCTCCATGGTTAGATTCTTTCACAAGATATAGATGATTTAATTCGAAAAGTTCACTGCCTGTGGTGTCTTTTTGATAGTGATCCATACGGTTTTGATCATGTCGCACTTAACCAATTTCCTTTTATCGCCTGTCGTATGTGTGTAAGCAAATGGCGTATGATATAGAGTCATTACGAGCACCAGATATTCACTGGTTAGGTGTATTTCCTTCAGACTCTGAGATATATGGTGTTCCCCAACAGTGTCTTTTGCCTTTGACAGAAGAAGGTAAAAAAATCATTAAACACCTGATGTTTTAGTCTTTGAATTTTCCTTTTCTGAGACAATTTTCATTCATAGACAAGAAAAGAACTGAAGCAATGTTGCTTAGATGCTACCTGAAACGTGAAATGCCACAATGGAGGTATCAGCAAACTTCAGTGTAATTTTGTATCCACATTTTGATTATTTGATTGAAAAGCACTGAACGCTTTGCTCATCTAAGGTTGGAACTTGAAATGATGCTGAAAAGAGGAGTGAAGTTTGAGATCGAAGCACTCTCAGTTCACTCACTGTCATTTTTGTCAGAGGTGTATATTCCTTCTAAGATTCGTCGTCAGGTAAGTTTCGCTTGAGCTTTGTATTAAGTATCTAGGTCAAGGTATGCTCATCCTATTTCTAAGCTTTTTTAGTGACAACCAAACACATTCCAGATCGTCGAGTGTTATAGACGTAATTCAGGGTTGATTTTCTTTATAATATGAGGTATTTTGGTTTTCATTTAAAACCTAAGTTGAAAGTATGAAAGATGTTCCCCTGACTGAAATTTTGGAACACTCCAATTCAAAAAAAGAAATAAAATAACTTGCGTGGAGTCGAATTTCTTCCATAGGCCTCAAGGTAAGAGTGTTTATGTTTAGCAAGTGTGCGTTACTATGTTGGCCTCTTATCGTGTTATCACTCAGTTTAGATTTGCAAGGAAACATGTTTATATTAATCTCTCTTGTAATTGTTTCACTTTATATCCTCATTTCTTTTATTCCCTACCTCCAAAATACAATAGTACACATATTATCATTTCTATCCTAATTTCGTATTCTTGTATTAATTAGTATATATTTTATGATTCTTTGTAAGATTATTCAGATCTCAAAAGATATTTATTTTCCTTCCTATATCTTACAACGACGCGATTTCATGCAAGACAGTATTAATCTTCGATCACAAAAGATACACTTGCCTTATACAAGAACAATCTATCTTTTGACATAGAACTTCAATTGATTTTGTTGGTCGGCCAAGGAACCAAGAAGAAGGTAGCTCAAATGGATTACACTGTCGATATGGTTAGTGAAACGATGCAAAATTATGATCTAACCGATACATTATGTTCCATTCATACATCATTTTCTTAACAACAATGTTGTTAATCACTCTGCAGAGCTGTGTGATGAAAGTGAACAGAAACTGCGATCTTTGTCGGCAAAAAGTTACAGAACTGATGCATTCGGTCCATGGTATGTATGTATTTAGCTTCTTCTTATTACTTCATTCTGTTTATGAGTGAATCGGAATTAGTGCAGATTCGATGCTCTTTATTATGATTTTGCGTGATTTTCGAAGTTCCATGTTTTTGCAGCAGTTTACTCAGTCGATTTCGTCGGAGCAGACAACACGATTAATCTCAAAGCGAGAGCCAATCCTAATATAATTATGGCGGTTATTGAACGGTACGGCGAACACGGCAAGATCTCCAATCTCCGTTTCGACGGCGAAGTTATGACCTCTCGCGGCGGAGGTTATTACGGTCAATCAGGCTATTACCTTCCTTCATACCCTTCCTCGTATCCGCCCGGAAACTACGCCAATCCTATGACGAAACCGCCTCAGCAAGCGGAGGCTACACAGCGGACGAATAAGCAGCATACAGCGCCGCCGCCTTATAATAAGCCGCCACCACCGCCAAGGCCATTAAATAGTTACTCTAACATAGAACCGCCAAATTGGCCGACGAGTTCGTCACGTGGAGGATGCTGCGTGATCATGTGATAGTATTATCGACTCTTTAGACAACTTTATTTTGTTTCGACTCCGCATTTTTGTTAAATACTCCTGGTCGCTGTTTTTAGTGAGATTGCGTTATAGACGCGAATAGCGGCGTTTGGTTATAAGGAATGTGAATACTTTCGTGTAGTGTAGTTCTATTATTTGGTTAACTTGTATGTATTTCGACGACTACTAGTTCATTTCATTTCAGACTCATATCAAACTTGAAACCGGCACGATTACATCTATTTTAACGTAATATTTTTAGATCGGTTAATAAAAACTCACCAATTATGGGAGTCTAAATTCCCTCGGGTCGGGCTTTCAGAATTTAACCCGGTTCGATAAGTAATTCGGTCTTCCAAGCTCATCCCGGAAAAGTAAGTCCATTTGAGATGTGCTGACGGGATGTGCTGACTAAGGTGAGCTGGCGAAATGTGCTGACGGGATGTGCTGACTAAGGTGAGCTGGCGAAATGTGCTGAAGAAATGTGCTGAGTAAGGTGAGCTGGCGTAATGTGCTGACTGAGGTGAGCCAACGAAATGTGCTGACTAAGGTGAGCTGGCGAAATGTGCTGACAAAGGTGAGCTGGCGAATATGCTGACTAAGGTGAGCTGACGAAATGTGCTGACTAAGGTGAGCTGACGAAATGTGCTGACTAAGGTGAGCTGACGAAACTTGCTGACTAAGGCGAGCTGACGAAATGTGCTGACTAAGGCGAGCTGACGAAATGTGCTGACTAAGGCGAGCTGACGAAATGTGTTGTCAGGATGTGATGATCAAGAGAGCAGTTTCGACGCGAGCAGAAGCAGTCAGCACACCCCAGATTAACCGCCGCGAATCACGCCATATTTATGATGAAATCGGCAGTTACGCAGAGAATTCAAAAGAAAATCTCTGCAATGAATGTCATTAATAGGGCTCATAAATGGGGGTGAGACTATAAATAAAGGGGGTGGTGCTTATGTTAAGGGGTTCAAAAAATTCATTTGTAAACTTAGACATTATTGTAATAGAGAATTCAGAAATAAAACAGAGATTTCTTGATCATTTCTGCATATTTTTGACATTTTTCAGTGTGAGAGATTTTGCTCTCACATTTTGACGCCGTCTGTGGGAGAGAAGACAAACACTCCGGCGAATTTGCTGAAGAACATTAACTCTGCCCAGGACAAGAATGGAGACACCAACAGATTCTCAAATCGGAAGTCAGCATGCTGATGCAGTGAACCAGGAGGCTTCAGTGGTGAATCAGGACTCGCTGGCGGAGCTAAGATGATGCTGGCGATGCTGGTAGCATCTGCTAAGAAATAGAAAGAGTCAAGTGAAGCGCTCATCGCTCGCTTCCACAGCCATGAGGAACATGTGACGACCCGGCTCGTGACCCTGACAAATTTCCAGTCAGATTTGGAGGTTCGCCTTGGAGCCCTGACGAGCCCCATAGGGAGAATTGCACTGATGGTCTTGACCCCAGAGAACCCAGGAGAAGGTGGGATCAGAGGTGGCAGCACTCTGGATGTGAATCGGAGAGCTGACGATTCTTCGAACCCGAATTGGAGAGTTGGTGACCCTACGGGTCCGAACTGGCGAAGCGACGATCCACTGGATCCGAGCAGGAGAGCTGAGGACCTTCCGCCCTCGTAGTGGAGAGGCGAAAGCTCGCTGGATGTAAGCAGGAGAGCTGGCAATCCTGTAGATCCGAACTGGAGAGCTGGCAATCCTGCCGATCTGAACTAGAGAGCTGATGGCCCTACGGGTCCGAACTGGCGAAGTGACGACCTAGTAGATGCAAGCTGGAGAGCTGACAATTCTGCAGATCCGAAATCAAGAGTTGGTGTCCCTACGGGTCCGAACTGGCGAAGCAAGAGCTCGCTAGATGCAAGCACGAGAGCTGGTAATCCTGCAGATCCAAACTGGAGAGTTGGCAATTCTGCAGATCCGAACAGGAGAGCTGATGGCCCTACGGATCCAAATTGGCGAAGCGACGATCTGCTGGATGCAAGCAGGAGAGCTGGCAATCCTGCAGATTCAAACCAGAGAGTTGATGGCCTTACAGGTTCGAACCGGCGAAGCGACGATCCGTTGGATCTGAGCAGGAGAACTGAGGACCTTCCGCCATCGCAGCGGAGAAGCGAGGGTTTGCTAGATGCAAACCAGAGAGTTGGAAGCCAAAGAGCTCCGGGAGACACTGGAGAGCTGCATACTGCAAGCTCCGTAAGGATAGACGATGACAAACTGGGAAGAGGTTCGCATGCACAAAGAGATCATGAGTACGATGCGCTCCAAAGATCTATTGCCAAGGCGAATGCTGAACTTCTCGCGATGACATCAAAGATCCACCGAGTCACCAGCGCGGCCCCAGAGATCGATCTCGTGATCGTAGAGACATAGAGGACTCCTTTCACTACACATATTGCAAACACGCGGTTAAGGGACACCGGCAATCTGAGACTCCCTATTTATGAATGGAAGTCGGATCCAAAGGCGCACATGACAGCCTTCAGGATTGCCGTCACCCGAGCTCATTTCAGCGAAGAGGAGAAAGATGCAGGATACTGCAGACTCTTCTTCGAAAATTTGACAGGATCAACTCTCGAGTGGTTTTCCCATCTCAAGGGGGATTTGATTGACAATTTCACACAATTGTCGATGGCATTCCTAAAGCACTATTCCATTTTCATGGACAAAGGAACCTCGGATGCTGACCTTTGGACTTTAAGTTAAGGTCCAAACAAATCACTTCGAAGCTTTATTGAGCGGTTCAAGGCCGTCAAAGCGAAGGTGTCCGACATAAGTGAGTAGACAGCACTTGCTGCACTCAAACACAGACTCTAGCATAAGTCCTTTTTCCGTTTCAATCTGATAATTCACAAGCCGGAAACGATTGAGGATGCTCTCTATCGCTCCGCGAATTGGATGATTGCCGAAGAGGAGAAGGTTGCTCTCTCCAAGAAATTTAAGGATGTAAAAGGAGCTTCCGATTCTACCTTCTTGTCGAAGAAGTTCGAGAAAAAGGAGGGCAAAGAATTTCGAGGAGGCTCTAAGGGATCTCACTCGTACAATATAGAGAAAGGGGGCGGAAGTAGGAGAACAAAGATGGACCGCGCATGCTAGGACGTGACCCATATGCCTACTGCGAGTTACACAAGTGCAACAACCATGCCACACATGAGTGTTTTAAGCTGAAGAATTTTCTTAGTAAGAAATTCGCCAAAGGAGAGCTGAAAAGCGGAATCGACCTTGAGGCAATTTTTCATGGATGGAAGCCCCATAGGAGAACATAGAGGCCTTTGCGGGAAAAAGGGCGCGGAGTCCAGAACAAGGAGGAACCTCAAAGGCTCCTCAAAAGAAGCGTATAGGCTTCATCATGGGGGGATCAAGGCATTGCCGAGAATCAGTTTCTTCGGTAAAGTCATATGTGAGAAAATCGGAGTTCGGCAAAGCGAGACACACTCCGGATCCCGGAAGTGAGATAAGCTTTACAGAGCATGACGCCTCTTACTTAGACCTACCACATGATAATAATATAGTCATCAATTTCAACATCAGAGAAAACTGCAATGTATCGCGAGTGTTGATCAACACGGGAAGCATCGTGAATGTATGTTCCTAGAGACGCTTATGTGAATGGGACTCGATAGTTCAGAAGTGAGGGGTCCTCCGACTCCCTTAACAGGATTTAGCGGAACGACAGAGATGTCACTCGGCACTATAAGACTCCTAGTGTCTACACAAGGAGTCCATAAGCTCGTTAAGTTTACCGTGGTGGATCGACCGGCAATTTACAATCTCATTTTGGGAACTCCTTGGCTCCACGAAATGAAGGCTGTCACGTCCATGTATCACCAGTGTGTGAAGTTTCCGACCAAAGATGGCGTAGGAATACTCCATGGAAGTCAGAAGAACTCCCGAGTATACTACATGGCTGGCATCAAGTCCAGGGTTCAATAATAGCTAAAGGGCTCGGATTGCTCTTCCGAAGAAGAAAATCTGAGTCCAAAGTCTGGCGATGATCAAATAGCCTCAAGTCCGGAAGGCAGTAAAGAGAAAGATCCGCAAAGGCGTACCACAAAGGTTCCTCTCGACTCGCAAGATCCAGAGAAGTGCGTAATCATAGGATCATAGCTTATAGGGGAGCTGAAGCGCGAGCTGATTCGGTTTCTGCGGCAGAATAAGAAAACTTTTGCATGGACAGCCAGCGATGTGCCATGAATAAGTCTTGATGTGATCTTATATCAGTTGAATGTCGATGCGGCCTTCAAGCCGATAAAACAGAAAAGGCGGAAGCTTCGTCCGGAGAAGTCCTAGGCCGTGAATGACGAAGTGTCAAAGCTTCTAGCGAACGGACAATAAGAGAAGTACACTACCCTGAATAGTTAGCGAACCCCATGGTGGTGAAAAATAAGAATGGGAAATGGAGGATTTACGTCGATTTCACAGATGTTAACAAGCCTTGCCCAAAAGATAGTTTTCCGCTCCCTCACATCGAGTGGCTGGTAGAGGCGAAAACGGCAAATCAGGTACTTTCCTTTATGGATACCTTCTCTGGATATATTCAGATTCTTATGAATCCGGAAGACCAAGAGAAAACGTCCTTCATAACGGATAGAAGGATTTACCGCTATAAGGTTATGCCCTTTGGTTTGAAGAATGCCGGTGCAAAATATCAAAGATTGGTGAATAAAATTTTTTACGTCAATAACATGCTGGTGAAGTCCTTGGTAAAAGATGAACATATCCAGCACCTCGCCAAATGCTTTGAGACCCTTCATCGGTTCGGAATGAAGCTGAATCCAGAAGAATGTACTTTCGCAGTCACTTCCGGAGAATTCTTAGGGTATCTTGTAACTGAGAGAGGGATCAAAGCAAATCCTAACTAGATAACTGCGGTAGCCCGCTATTACAACTCTCGGGTAAGGATCCAAAATTTCAGCATGGGTAATCTCGTACTTCAGCGAGTATTCTCAAATACAGCCGAGTATGGTACCGAGAAACTGGCATAAATTGGGAAAGTCCTTACAAAGAAGCAAGAGTTGTGCGCTATGGTGTGTATGAGCTGGAGTCCAAAGATGGCGTCCAAGTTCCGAGGTCATGGAATGCGATGCATCTTAAAACATACTTCTGATTCTAAAAGTATAAGATAACATTGTAATCGAGTTCGTGACGGTGTTTCTATACAACGCTCTCATCAATAAAGAAGCCCTTGCATTTTTGTTTTGGCATTTAAAAAAAAGAAAGAAAAAGAGCCCGAACCGCACTCACACGAGGGGCGCGATCTGAGCAGCTGAAAAGGCTAAAAAATACTTAAGTCAAAAGAGCTAATAGAAGCTAGAAAACGCTTAAGTAAAAAAAAAAAAGCTAAACGAAAAGCTTAAGTCAAAAAGCTAAACAAAAGCTAAGATAAAAGCTAAACGAAAAGCTTAAGTCAAAAAGCTAAATGAAAAGCTTAATTCAAAAAGCTAAACAAAATCTAGGATAAAAGCTAAACAAAAGCAAAAAATCTAAAAGCTAAAATTAAAGGCTAAGTGAAAGCCAAAAGCTAAGCTAAAAAAGAGTTCGCAAATCGAAAACCGCGCTCAAAGATTAAAATGAGCTTGGAGGGAACTTAAGCAAAAGCTAACAAAAGGTTTAAGGCCTGAGGGCCGGACTAAAAATAAAAAAGGATTTAAATTAAAGCATAAACAACGCTTAAATAAATCCATCAAAAGTCTCCAATAAATAAAGCATCAGGCCATCCTGAGCAACATATGACAAAAGTCTAGAAAAATATAAAAAGTAAGCTCTAGGTAAAACCTGAGTAAAGTACTAAAACATAAGAAGATAGAGAAAATAACACAAGTCTCTGAATCATAAAAATAAAATCGGAAAAGCGATCCTAAGTTTGAGAAGGATCTTCCGCAACGGCAGTGCGAATCTCCTCCACCAATTCATCCATCTTGGGTCCAATGTTGGACCCAAATTCATCAATAAGAACCGCAACATCGGTCGAAGTGGTGGCAAGAATGTCGGTGGCTGAGTTCTGAGGGGGAACACGCAAGCTCCCATCAAGAGTAAGAACTAGAGTCGTAACCGGAGAGGATGGCTGAATCTCATAAGCCGAAGGGGGGGCGAAGGTCCTAAGAAAATCCGCACAAATCCCTCCAAGTCGAGAGGGGGAATCTTCGCCTTGGCCTCGTCAGACGCCTTCCTCGCGACTTCGCTATCAGCAGTAAGCACTTCAAGCTCCGCCTTGAGATTCGGGACCTCACCTTTCTCAATGTCCGTAAGGAGCTCAAGGTTGGCGTTGACTTCGCGAAAGTACACAAGCGAATCTCGGGCGGTACCTTGATCAACAAGGTGGAGCCTCACCTGCTTAATCATGTCGCAAAGTATCTCGGCAACCGCCTTCTTTGCCTCATCTCTAGCTCGCACCGCATTGATATCTCGAGAACTAGTAAGCACATTGAGACGAGCTTCCGCCTCCTCGAGGCGAGAGGTGAGAGCGGCTTTCTCAGCCTTAAGTGTCAGCTTCTCCTGAAAATAAGCAAAGGACTCGGTCCTTACCATTTTGAACTTCTCATGCATCTCAGTCCGATCTTCCTTCGCGTCCATCACGGCGGTCTCCGCAGCGAACATGCGACTGCGAGCTTCTTTCAATACTGCCGTGAGCGAAGCAATCTTGTCTTCCGCGACTTTTAAGCCAGATCCATCTTTGGCTGCGGCAAGTTGGCGGCTAAATAGCTCGAGAGTACTATTGTACCAACCCAAAGACTGCATAAAAAAAGGAAACAAAGCATAATCAATACTTAGTAAAAATAATGATGATAAAGTGATGAAAGATGAGCAAGATAATGTATCCCGATTACCTCGCCGACGCTCCTAGAAAACTTCTTGTAGTGATCGCGAACCTCTTCCGAAAGATCTGGAATCGCCGGGACCTTACAGCCCTCAAAACGGAAGTGACGAAAGAGGTGTGAGGATGAATCCGAATCAGAAACAATCGACTTGTTCGCTTTGTAGTCGAAACCCCAGTCGTACTTTTTCCTCATTCTGTCACCTTGCGCATTCACTTGTTCCGGGAGCTTCCTCTTCAAGGATCCTCGCGAGGAGGGAGCGCCTTCAGCAGGCAAAGACGCACCCTGAGATGCGGGCAAAGCAATGATGAGTCGGCGACCCAGCTTCGCGATAGCCGAGTGATCAGCTGACACCATTGAAGCTTTCCTTGCTCTCTTTGCTCCTTTATCCGAACTTGCGGGAAGAGAAGCAGTGGGGGCGGAGGAAGAAGCATGGGGGGCTTCACGACGTGCCGGCACGCTGGCATCTTGAGCAACAACATTCTTGGCTTTCCTGGCGGCACGGTAGGAAGACATCTCGATGTCCTGAGTGTCATTGGGAGCTAAAACAAGAGACGTCACTTAGAAGGAATGCATGTGTAAACAAAAAAAAAAGAAACTTAAGTAAGAAAAAATGAACAAACCGTCGGCTTGGTCGGAATGGGGCGGACGTTGAGATTCACAGACAATCCCGAGATGCAGATTGGATTCAAAGATCTTAACCAGAGTGAACGATCCCCACCAGGAATTTTTCATGCTACAAGAACAAATAAAATCCACGAGACCACGAGAGAGCTCAGTGAGCTTTCCTTTCTTTCAATTCAGCACTGCACAAATAAAACAAGAGACGTAAGTCATAACGGATAAAATACTCACAAGGAGAAAATATCAAAATCCTAAGCCAACTCCGCTAACCGGGTTCAGAAGACCAATCCAAAATCGCTAAGTGAGAAAGACGACCGAAGATAGACTCATTCACGGGGAAGTAAAAGTAGAGTCGCTTCCAGTCCTCATCTTTCTTTGGGAAACCTGAGAGAATATTGCAGCGGGGGTTCGACATTGAGTAGAAAAACCGGGTTGATCGCAAACCCTTCGTATCGACTCAAGACAGACAAGAGACTCGACATCAAGCTCAAACCCGTTCTCCTCGGCCAGGACTTGCAAACCCACTATGGTGCGAATGAGTTTGGACAAATCTGAGCTAGCGCTATCCCGAAATCATGCATAAAATGGATAAGGAGTTCGGGCAAGGGGAAGAAGAGTCTGCACTCCCTAAAGAAAACTCCATACGCACAACACATGACATCTATAACTACCTCAAGGTTCTCAAGGTGCTCCACACCTTTCGGCACGCGATAATCATTCTGTAACTCTACCAATTTGTTCAGAGATAACCTGGAATATGGATGAGGACCGAATACGGGAGATTGAGTAAGAGCGTGACGATGTGACATGCCGACCTCAAACGAAGGTGTAGGCACGGCAGCGGCTCGGGAGTGGGGGGGGCGAGGAGTCTCGGTCCAGAGTAAAAGAGACAACCTCGATTCCACCTGATTCGGGAGAAGAGGCACCTCGGCTCGGGATTGGAGAATAGCAAGGCGAAATAAGAGGCATACCTAATACGGATAGAATCTGAGTGCAATCTGACCCAGCAGGTGACAAGATCACCCCACCCGGGTCGGAGGACCGGGGTATCTTTATTGGCTCGGGGGAAATGTACCTTAGCACCGGCTCGGGTGAATTTGCGAGCTCGCAGCTCAGTTCGGCGGACGCGGAAACTTCCTATCTCGGCTCAGGAGTTGCTGGCTTCGGCTCGGGAAGTGCCGCCTCTAGATCGGGAAAGGCTTCATCTGGCATTTTTTCGGACGAAGCGGCAAACCTTGAGTTCGGGAGGTCCGCGCTCCGGCTCGCCTTGCTTCGGCTCGGATTGGTCAGCTGGGGCACGCGGGTCAACTCGGATGCAAGGTGAAAATCTGGCGCGACACCGAGCTTGGTGCCCGAACTGGTTGGGGTGGGCGTCCCGGCTCAGGCTTGAAGCGGTGGATCGGCTCGGACGAAGGAGGGTCTGCGCAGCTCGGCTCGGAGGCGACACGACGGAGTAGCTCAGACGCAGAAGAGTCCGCACGGACCGGCTCGGCCAAAGTGGAGCTCGGCTCGGACGGTGCGGCGGTCCGGTTCGGGTCGGCGGAGAGAGGAGATTCCATTGGGGGGAGAAGAGAAGAAAATTAAGGAGAAGGGAAGAAAGTGAAAAGAAGATATTTTTCTCCAAAAGAAAAATAAAAAAAATTTATAAAAGAAAAGGAAAATATATTATTGTCACCAACAAGTAGAAAAAGAAAGAGAGAAAACTTTTAGATAAAAAATGAATGATTTCTAAAGTTTTCCTTGAAACTTGTTGGAAAAATAAAATCTTTAAAGAACAATGAAGAACAGACCAGAAAAACAAAGATAAAAAGTCACAACCAACGCCCAAAAACTGTTTTTTTGGGCAAAAGTCACCAGAAAACAAATTCAAGCGCAAGAATAAAGCCAGAATTTGAAGAAACTCAAGAACGAAGAACGAATCTAGATAGCAAGCAAAGACTAAACAAATGAAGAAATTTTTATAAAAACTATGAGAATAAAGTTACTTGAAAATCTTCTTAAATGAGTGAATTGCACAAAACCCAACAGAGAGGTGAAGAGTGGGCTAAATAAGAAATTGCAGAAAAATAATTCTAGCAAAAAATTAATGAGGCCCCTGATTCTCTCCAGAAGATGCAAACTGCAGAATATCCTAATTGCCAAAGAATCAGACAAACATCACAAACTTTGAACTGATTGGAATCCCGTAATGGAAACTTCCATTACAGGATTGGGGGGAAAAATGTGGGAGTATAAATTCCCTCGGACCGGGTTTTCAGAATTTAACCCGGTTCGATAAGTAATTGGGCCTCCCAAGCCCATCTCGGAAAAGTAAGCCCATTTGAGATGTGCTGACGGGATGTGCTGACTAAGGTAAGCTGGAGAAATGTGCTGACTAAGGTGAGCAAGTGAAATGTGCTGACTGAGGTGAGCTGACGAAATGTGCTGACTGAGGTGAGCTGATGAAATGTGCTGACTAAGGTGAGATGGCGAAATGTGCTGACTAAGGTGAGCTGACGAAATGTGCTGACTAAGGTGAGCTCACGAAATGTGCTGACTAAGATGAGCTGACGAAATGTGCTGACTAAGGTAAGCTGACGAAATGTGCTGACTAAGTTGAGTTGACGAAACGTGCTGACTAAGGCGAGCTGACAAAATGTGCTGACTAAGGCGAGCTGACAAAATGTGCTGTCATGATGTGCTGATCAAGAGAGCAGTTTCGGCGTGAGCAGAAGCAGTCAGCACACCCCAGATTAACCGTCGCGAATCACGCCACATTTATGACAAAATCGGCAGTTACGCAGAGAATTCAAAAGAAAATCTCTGCAATGAATGTCATTAATAGGGCTCATAAATGGGGGTGAGACTATAAATAAAAGGGGGTGATGCTTATGTTAAGGGGTTCAAAAAATTCATTTGTAAACTTAGACATTATTTTAATAGAGAGAATTCAGAAATAAAACAGAGATTTCTTGATCATTTCTGCACATTTTCGACATCTTTCAGTGTGAGAGATTCTGCTCTCACACCAACATTTTTATTACACATTAACATTTTCCAATATTTTTACATATACTATTGAAATTTAAAATTAAAATTTCATAAATTAGAGGTCTTATAACTTTGGAACCTATTAAAATGTTTCATATGCATATGCATGTGCTCAAATTCGACTATGCGTTTAACATTAACTTAATATTCCAAGGTGTTTGATGAGTATGATCAATGTTAACCTTGCCGTACATAAAATAATTGATATCCAAAAATTGGAATGGATCGACCTATCCGATTTCAAAAATGAACCTAATAATGAAATAATTCGAATAGACATATATATTATCTGAATAACTTGAATCAAATTAGAATCAATCTAAAAAATTTAGAAATCCAACAAAATCATCTAAACTAACCGTATATATCACCACAAATAACTAATACTTATTAAGCATATAAATAATATAACTACATAAAACTAAATTACATTTGTTAAATCAATTTTTATATCCATTTTCATTAAGGTTTTTTTTGGTAAAAAATCAAATAGAAACCAAAATCATAAATGTTGGGCCAGGGTTCAGCACTCATTAAAGGCCCAACAAAAATTAGGTCCAAATCCATGGAAGGTCCATTAGTTGCATGCCTCGATCGACCAGGTGGTGACACCTGTCAGAATCACTGTTCACCGCACTATAGTCTAATATGGATTAGTATAAATAGGAGAAGAGGTTAATCAATAAGGATCGTCGGAAAAATAATGTGAGAAACGGCGAGGAGATAGAAACTAGTGAATCGACGGGATCGACGAGGTTGAAAATGTAATTAGGTGGACGAGACAAAGAAAACAATAAATTAACAAGTACCTCGTCTAAAAA
>OVBE01009636.1:0-15841 GCA_900406425.1 Iberis pinnata
TAGTTTTGCTGAAGATGTTGAGAAAGTTGAAGCTGATTGCTTTGCAGTCAATGAATCCGAGAACATCGAATAAGTTAGCTATATAAATAGCCATGGACAAAGAGTATACAACCAAGGGTACAATCCATGTTAAAACAAGGGTAATCTGTCATGGAGAAGTACTAATGTCGTGAATCCTCATGATCAGTCTTACCCTCCTCAGAATAACTTTGCACAGAAATCTGGACAGACATTTGTTCATAAATCCGGTTTTCAACAAGCCCCTCAACCTGGTTTTCAGCAAACGGTTCAACCTCAAGTGCAGCAAGATAATAAGATGGAGGTGATGTTGAAACAAATCTTGGATAGTCAACAGCAGTTAGTCAACAGTAGTCTGAAAAGAACTTGAATACAAAGTTGGACGGTATGTATAACAATTTGAACAATAAGTTCGAATCATTGTCTACTCATGTGAAGAAGTTAGATGTACAAGTTGCTCAAACATCTGAGACAGTTAAAAGACAAGCTGGTATGCTATCAAGAAAAGTTGAAGATAATCCCAAGGGATATATCAAGGCATTAAATTCAAGTTCTGATGGAAAGGATGAAAAGTCTGCAGAATCTGCAGATTTTGGGAATGGGAAAAATGATTCAGAGGTTTAGATCGATCGATCTAAGGAGGGATCGATCGATCCAAAGTTACGGAAATGTGATGCAAGGGTTCAGATCGATCGATCCAAAGAGGGATCGATCGATCCAAGGAGGGATCGATCGATCCAAGGAGGGATCGATCGATCCAAGGAGGGATCGATCAATCCAAGGAGGGATCGATCGATCCAATGTTACGGAAAAGCTCAGAAGCTTATGATTTTAGACCAAATTCCAAAGAACCAACCGATGGATAGATCCAAGGAGGGATCGATCGATCCACCCCCCAAAACCTGCACCAAGTTCAAAGCAATTTGCTAAGATCCAAACCTCTTATCCCAACAGACCTAAGGCCTCTACTGAAGAACACATGTACTATGATGTTGTTTCTCAGCAGTTTTTTCCATTAAGAATAATTCATAAGATAGAGGACCTAGGTGAGTTTGTGATTCCAGTAAAGGAGTCTTATTCTACCAATCGTTGTGTGATACTGGTGTTAATGTTAGCATAATGTCAAATATGGTAGCTGAGAAGCTAGGACTTAGGGATATAAGACCTTAGGGAATGTCGTTTTCTTTGGCTAACAATTTCGTTGTGGCTTATAGTGGTTTTTTATATGATGTTAAGGTACAAGTGGGAGATTGCATAGTCCTAGTTGATTTCCATGTCTTTGACACGAATGGGAATTTTGAAGGATTGTTAGTTCTGGGGAGACCGTTCTTAGAATCAGTAGGAGCTGTGATGCATGTTCCTCATAAGTGAATCTATCTAACTAACATCCAGAAATCATACTACTATCCTTTAGTACCCTACGTACCGACAGCAAGGATCATAGTGATCAAGGAGGTAAAAGCGGAGCAGGCCCCTCGAACCGAAGTTGAAAACTCTGATGTTAAAGTCATGAGCAATGAATCTCAAGTTCAACTCAAAGGTTCTACCCCAAGAATGAAGAAGAGGGGGAAGATAAACTTACAGAAGATCGATGAGAATGATGAATTAGATATGACTGATCAAGGACAAGAGAAGGGTACACCAGAACCAGTTTCAAAAGACAAGGGTAAAGGTGAAGGAAGTTTGAAAGAAGGCGAGAAGAAACCTTACATGACTTTGATTCCCAAGTCAATGGGTGAAGAATGGGTTGATTATAGAGTGAAGAGTGAAGGTTTTCCAAAACCTTTCTCTAAGGTTAGGATTCCTTTGGTTCAAGGTCTTAAAAACAAAGGGAAGGATTTCAAAAAGGCAGCAATGAATAAAATGTTGAAGCTGCAGATATCAGAAAAGGATGGTAGAACTATAGCTTCTATTATAGTTGAACCAGATTCAACATAGAAGGTAAGTGGCTCTAGCTATAGATGTTAAATAAAGCGCTGAGTGGAAGGCAACCCACTAATTTGATTTATTTTCTTTTGTTTTCGTTTAGAGTCAGTCCTAATTAGTTAACTAATCTATAAATTTTTAGTTTTGAGTTTAAGAGATGTTTCAGGAAAATGCAAAAATTTAGGTCGGACATTCAGATCGATCGATCCGTCTAGGGATTGATCGATCCATGCCCATGAAGTTTTTTTTACGTAATAAGAGATCGATCGATCCATCGTACAAAAATTTTCAGCCGATCTTTGTTTCAGGTAAGTACTGAAATTCTTTTAGACTATTTTTCCTATTTATTATGGTCATTATTCCTTGTCTTGGGTTTATTTCACACCGTGACAGTGTGATTTAATTCTAGGGGAGGGAGTATAGTTACTAATCATATTTTATGTCTTTTGATGTTTCATCAGTTTGGTGAATATTTTCAAATATTTTCGGTTTTTAATAAGTCGAGTCGAAGGAACAATGACTATAATCTATGATGATAACCAACCTAGTGTGAGTGTAGTATTGATCTTTTCAGATTGCTGGCTTAGATTTAACTGATATGTTTAGGATTGGAACCCCATTGCTGATTTTTTGTTTTTGAAAGTCTGGATCTTTTGGATTGGTGATGATTTGATGCTAGCTATGCCATGATAGGACTTAATACTGGACTTAATTTCTCTTGCTTGTGGTGGTAAGATACTTTGAAAGCTAAGTTTCTTGCTCTTCAGTATTCTGTAAAACCGAAAAGTTCTTTCAGTATGATCCGGATCCTTTCTCTCCCTCCCTTCAGAAAAACCGGTTTAGAAAAAGTGTTGAAAGCGTGACCTAGAAGTCCGTAGTCGTTGGCGGGCTGTTTAAAAGCAATAAGAAAATAAAAACGCAGAAAAGTGCGAATCTTTCGGAAAAAAAAAGAGAAAGGGGGAAAAAGGGTCAGGACCAGAAGTCGTTGGATGCTCTGTTTGGTATGGGCATTTTGATAAAAAGAGGTGCTTGTGCGCATTGAATCAAAACCCCATGGTAAGAATGCATATATTCTAATCAAGTTGAACTTAATGAGCTGGTTGAGATGACTTGATGATTTGATTGATGTTGGATTTGGAGTAGGAAACAAACTTTTAGTTATGTGGTGGTGAACAGTTCTTTCGTAATGGTTGTTTAGGTTCGGTGTCTTTTAAGTTTTGATTTCTATGCTTAAGGTTTCTGAGATTTTGAGAGTTCCTGTGTGGTTTCAAAACCTTTTCTCTAGATTGGGTCTTGCTTCACTTGAGGACAAGCAAATATCTTAGTCTGGGGAATTGATATCACTCGATTTTGATGACTTTTAGTGAGTATTTATACTTGATATTTGTTATCATTCGAGTATTTCCTATGTGTTTTTGGTATATTTTCGTGATTCCAGGTATTTTGGACGGTCTGGAGCAAAAAGGTGGTTTTGTGCACAAAGTGGATACAATTTGACGAATGCAGAAGCAGAGATCAGCAGAAGAGCCGGAAGTTGATCAAAATTTGGAGGTGTTTCTATGAATGGAATGGAGTGAGATTTTAACTCAAACTGGCCACGTGAGTTAGCTTTCATATGAAAGTGATTTGAGGTTAATCCATTGAAGAAATAAGAAGTTATGACGATTTTACTGGAGACTAGTCAAGCTGTCTCGCATAACAGGCATGTGCAGCACGTGATTGAAGAGATCGATCGATATACACATGGATCGATCGATCCTGAAGACTGCCAAATCTCCGTAAGTTTGGATCGATCGATCCGAATGCTCGAGAATTATTGAAGTTTGCCAAAAAGACGTTTTCGTCCTCAAGACTTATCATAGATTTTTATTTTTATGTTTTATTCTCTTTTGAATTCTATATAAGTAAGAAGCTTAGATTTATTTTCACAACACACAACTTACAATTCACAACACAATTTTTATTTTAAAAGCTTTTCTAAGAGAGACGAATCTTGATACATGTATTTTGGAGAAGAATCTGAACTCTCTATTTACTTTAATAAAATTCTGGTTTTGAATATGTTTTCTCTATCAATGATTGTTGATTTATTGACTATGTTTGAGTAGTCTTTTTGTTAGGTGTTAGAAATTTTCCCATGGAAAACAGTTTTTGATGGTTAGGATTTGAATTTAATGGATTTAAATTGTTAGGTTCTTAGTATAGATTTATTATTATTGCTTGAATTAGCCTTATCACCTAGTTCATGATTTTAGGTTAGTAAATACAAAGGGATTTTGTTTATCTAATCTGATCTAGTCTAGATGAATAAGTATCTTTGCTTGCGGGAGTATTGCCTTAGAATTCTTATGAACATATCGAATATGTAATCATTGCATGATTTAATTATCTGTTTTAGAGATCTAAGATTTCGGGAGAAGGTTAGTCTTTATTTCTAGAAGTTCTATCATAATGGTCTAATACTTCGGGAGGAGATTAGTCTATTGTTGTCTTTTCAGTTGAGAACTATTTTCATTGTTAATCTTGCTTGTCAACATGAACCTCAAACCTGAATACTTGTGGAACTTTCCTATCGCCAAGCGTTTTATTCTACTGATTTACATTCACTTTTTATCGTTCGCTTTACTTTTAAATCGTTTTTAAAATATCAATATTTTATCTTGTCTTGGCTAGAATCGATTTTTAAATGAGAGTTGTACTGTCTGGTTTCTGTGGGATTGACCCTAAATTATACAGACATGATCTGTTCTCTGCAGTGTAGATTTAGGTTTTAAAACCTGAGCCTATCACCACCACATAACTAATGACATAGTTTCTACTCTAAATCTCAAATCAATCAAACCATCAAATCATTTCAACCAGCTCTCTACATTCAATTGAGTACAAAAAGTGCGTTCTTGCCAATGGGGTATCCATCAATGCCCGATAAAGTATTTTTTTCTATTAAAGCTCCCATACCTAACAGAGTATCCAACGACTTCTGGTCCTGACCCTTTTCCCCCTTTCTCACTTCTTTTTTATTTCTTTTCTTTTCTTACTGCTTTTCTTATTTATTTTCGCATTTTTGCGTTTTTTTTTCTTTTCTTTCTTTCTTTTTTTTAGCAGCCGACAATTCGCTGGGGTTGACTATGAACTTCTAGGTCACGCTTTCAACCCTTTTTCTAAACCGCTTTTTTATTTTTTGAAGGGAGGGAGAGAAAGGATTCGGATCATATTGAAAGAACTTGTCGGTTTTACAGAGAACTGAAGAGCAAAATACTCAGCTTTCAAAGTATAACTAACACCATAAGAAAGAAAATTAAGATCAAATTTAAGTCATATCCAAATAGAGCTAGCATCAAATCATTAACAATCCAAAATACCGGAATTTTCAAAAGCATAGAAATCAGTCAATGGGGTTCCAATCCTAAGTGCGACAATTAATCTAAGTCAATAGTCAAGTAGAGAATGATATCGAACTTACACCAGGTTAGTAGTCATCATAGATTCTGGTCATTGTTCCTTCGACTCGACTAGACACAACTAAATCAAAACAAAATTTTTTGAAAATTTTCACCAAAATGATGAAACATCAAAAAGACACAAAACACGGTTTGTAGCTATAAACCCTCCCCTAGACTTAAATCACACCGTCCCGATGTGAAAATAAATCCAAGAGAAGGAATAAGACCAGAATAAAGAAAAATAACAAAAACCATGAGTTCAAAGAGAGTTTCGGTACTTACCTGAGAAGGAGATCGACTAGCTTCTGAATAAACGATGGATCGATCGATCTGATTCTCTGCAGTTCTGAAAATCGATCGGTCTCTGCATCCGACCAACTTTTCTTCATTCAGAACTCACCTGAGACACTTTGTACTCACAACTAAAAATTAGCAAATTAGTAATCTAATACCTAGACTGACCCAAAGACAAAAATAACTAAGCTAAAGCACCAAAACAGTGGGTTGCCTCCCACTCAATACTTGTTTAACGTTAATAGCTTGACGAATTTACCTCCTAAGCTGGAGCTAGATCAACATCAAGATATGCCCCACTACAATCACCATAATCTAAAATCTTCAGTTTCAGAACTTTACTCATCACATCCTTTGCCACATCAATTCCCTTGTCTTTAAGCTCAAAGGTAAAGAAGGCTTTCACCTTTGAGAAAGTTTTTGAAGTACCTACTTTTCACCTTATACTCAATTTCATCCCCAACTAGTGCTTGAGGAATCAAAGTCACTTGAGGATCCTTTTGATCTTCTTTAAGTTCACCTTCTCCTTGGTTTGAGATTGCACTCTTTGTTGGAACATGAAAATCACCATTATCACTTCATCAACTACACTGTTAGCACCAGATTCTATCTGAGATTCATGCTTCATCTTGACCTCATTAACCATTGTGATTCTAGATGCTCCTTTTGGAGGCACTGCTGGGTAGAAAAACATTTTCTTCACTTTGGTAAGGGAGATTTGCTGATTAGGTATATCAACTACAGCTCCTACAGATGCTAGGAAAGGTCTACCTAGAATTAGTGGCCTATCTGAGTCCTTATTCATCTCTAAGATATGGGAATCAATAGGAACTAAACATCCTCCAACTTGAACCAGCAGATCATATATTATTCCACTATAAGTTATAGTAGAATTATCAGCAAGCTGAAAGGGGATCTTAGATGGTTTGATACATGAGATTCCCAATTTCTCTGCAACAGCTTTTGACATGACACTCGCATTAGCACATGTATCGCAGAGTGAGTCCTTGAATTCCACATCATTAATCAAATAAGGAACTACAAATTCCCCAGGATCTTGCATCTTTTGAAGTCTTCGTAGTGCATTTGGTGGCTTCCCTATCATCTCATTATCCTTAAGGTCAGTTTTGGAATTTTTGGGCTTAACCGAGTAAGGAATCTTCGGTTTATAAACTCGAACAGGAGATGTTGCAGTCTGGGTAGGGGGATAGATCGATCCTTGATGGGATCAATCGATATCTTCCTTCAGATGCTCATGTTTTTCCTGGATCGATCAATCCAAAATCAAGGATCGATCGATCTGAAGTCCCTAGTTTTTTCTGTAACATAGGATCGATCGATCTCTTCCTCTGCAACTTTTTTGACTTTTTTAGATCTGCGTTTTCTGCAGATTCATCATCTCTTGCAACTAAACTCGAGGTTATTGACTTACAGTAGCCCATAGGATTGTCTTCAAACTTCTGAGGGAGAACACCAGCTTGTTTCTTTACAACTTCTGAAGTGTGAGCTACTTGAGTATCCAAATGCTTAACATGAGTGGACAATGACTCAATTATTTTGTTCAAGTCATTGTACATGTTGTCTAGTTTGACATTTAGGTTCCTTCCAGTATCTTTTGGAGCATGGCTTCCATCTTGTTCTCTTGTTGAACTTGTGGTGGAGGTGCTTGTTGAAATACATGCTGAGATGGCTGTTGAAAGCCGCCTGAGTTGGAGTTCTCCACAAAAGATTGCTGTTGAGGTGGGTACACTTGGTCTTGGAAAGCAAAACAAGTTGCTTCTGCACTTTCAATAAAGCTCACATATTTCTGGTTTTGATTCTTGAGAAGCTGAGTGAGCAGCGCTTTCACTTATGAAACTTGTCCTTTCAATTCTGAAACTTGTCCTTTTAATTCTGAAATTTCAGAGCTCTCAGAAGTAGTTACCTTCATCCTTCTATCATAATCTGGGCAATGGTATATGTTGCTTGCAGCTAGATTCTCTATAAGTTGATAGGCATCCCCAACAGATTTGGTCATGAAATTACCATTGCTAACAACATCCAAAGAGAGTCGATATTGATGGTCTACACCGCTGTAAAAGATGTTGAGCAAATTCAGCTCAGAGAACCCGGACAATCATGAAGGTACTCCTTGAATCTTTCCCATGATTCATAGAAGGTTTCTACATGACTTTGCTGAAACTGAGAGATCATATTTCGCAGAGAATTGGTCCTGATAGTGGTGTAGAAGTGGCTAAGAAACTTGGATTTACATTCATCCCAAGGCTGAATAGAGTTTGTTGGAAGAGACTTTAACTATATGAGTGCCTTATCAGCTAAAGAATGAGTAAATAAGGTGCAATATAAGTAGTATTCGAAACTCCATTGACTCAAATAGTGCTGCAGATATCCTCAAAGTTGTCGACATGATCCATGGGATGTTTAGAAGCTAACCCATGGAACTGGTTCTGTCTAAGCATAGTGAAGAGTTGGTGAGGTATGGTGAATTCTTGCATAGGAGGTGGGTTAGGGCGAATAGCATTCCTGTTGGCAAGAAATTTGTGGGGATTGTTGAAGTCACCTACCAGAGGGTGATTCTGGGCTGCACGATTGTCAGCCATTAAGTTTGAGCGTTCTAACTTCGAGAGTTCTGCGTTACTGAGGTTGCAAGTCCTTAGATTTGTTAGATCTTCTGGTCATGCACCTGTAAAAATGAAATCAAGAAGAAAGAAAGCTTGAGTAATGTAAAAAGAAAAATTCCTAGTCTAAACTCTAAAAAAACTTAAGAGGCACTGTATTGGTCCCTAACAACGGCGCCAAAAACTTGATACAATCAGGTTTTAACTCAAATATAATCACTGCAAGTGCACAACAAACACAGTAGTATATGAGGGATCGAATTCACAGAGACCAAAAATGTACGACTCTCAGTTTAAAATCGAATCAAGGTAGGAACATATTTAAAATATGGTGTTGATTAGAAAGTAGCAATTACGATAAAGTAAAAATGGTTGTAAAGCAAATAACGAAAATGCTAGGCAATAGGAAATTCCACAGGTATTCAGGTTAAAGGTCAAGCTTAACATGCATGATTTTCTTTGAAAATAGTTCTCAACTCAAAAGAAAAAAGCTAGACTAATCTCCTTCCGAAGTATTAGATCCCTATGTTTGAATCACTAAAGACAAACTCCCACCATATTTAGATAATTCAAACATGATTTTTAATTCAAATTTGATATGTTCATAAGCCCCTAAGACAATACTCCTGCAAGCAAAGGCACTTACTCATCTACACTAGGTCAGATCTCTAAACCAAATCCCTTTGTGTTTATCAATCTAATATCAATGAACTAAATGGTCAGTTTAATTCATGCATTGGTAACAAATCTAGACTAAGAACCTAAAAAATCCAATCCATTCTATCAAACCCTAACAATTAACCTGGTTTCCCTGGGAGAAATCCTAAAACCTAACAAGTGAACTACTCAGACATTGAAAAGTAAACATAAATAATAATTAGAGAAGAACACATATTCAAAAACCAAATTGTATATATAAAAGACAGAGTTTATAAATCTTCTCCAAAACACAAGGATGGGATTCGTCTCTCTGTAAAAGCTCTAAAAATAAAATAAGTGATTGAATGATTGCTTGATTCTCCAAAATGAACCCTAGCCTAAGACTTTATATAGGGCTAAAAACAAGGAAAAATAAAATAAAACCAATAAGGAAAAATTTTGATGAGTCTTGAGGGAAAAATTGTAATTTTGGATGATTTTTAGTGATTCTCGAGTTCTTGGATCGATCGATCCCTTCCCGGATCTATTGATCACATTTTACGTAAGTTTTCAGGAGGTTTGGATCGATCGATCTGTCGTCACACTTTCTGTACATGCTTCTTCTGTAAGACAGCTTGACCAGTCTTCCGTAAAATCGCCATAAATTTTGTTTGCTCCAATGGATTGACCTCAAACAACTTCCATATGAAAGATAACTCACGTGGCTATTTTGTGTCAAAATTTCAGCTCAATCTATCCATGGGAACATCTTCAAGAGTTGGTAAAATTTTGACCCTTTTGCCGGATTATGCATCTGCATATGCCAATTTACATCTTTTTGTGGACAAATCCATATTTTTTCTCCATAACGTCCCAAACACTAAAATCCCGAAATTATACCAAAACTACAAGGAAAACACTATAATAATGCCAAATAGTAAGTATAAATACCCAATATAAAGCATTAAAATTGAGTGATATCAACTTACCCAGACTTAGATCTTTGCTTGTCCTCAAGTAAAGAAAAAACCATATCTGAAGAAGAGGTTTGAAAAGAACCACACAGGAACTCTCAGAATCTCAGCAACCCAAGTTCAAACATCAAAAACCACAAGATACCAATCCGAAACAACCACTGCAAATTAATTGTTTACCACCACATAACTAAGGACATACTTTCTACTCTAAATCTCAAATCAATCAAACCATCAAATCAATTCAACCAGTTATCTACATTCAATTTAGTACAAATAGTTTGTTCTTGCCTATGGGGTATCGATCAATGCCCGCTAAAGTATTTTTTCTATCAAAGTGCACATACCTAACAGAGCATCCAACGAATTCTTGTCCTGGCCCTTTTTCCCCCTTTCTCACTTCTTTTTTCATTTATTTTCTTTTCTTACTGCTTTTCTTTTTTTATTTTCGCACTTTTCTGCGTTTTTTTCTTTTCTTTCTTTCTTTTCTTTAGCAGCCCGACAATTCGTTGGGGTTGACTACGAACTTCTAGGTCACGCTTTCAACCCTTTTTCTAAACCGGATGTTTTATTTTCTGAAGGGAGGGAGAGAAAGGATCCGGATCATACTGAAAGAACTTGTCGGTTTTACAGAGAACTGAAGAACAAATACCCAGCTTTCAAAGTATAACCAACACCATAAGCAAGAAAACTAAGATCAAATTTAAGTCATATCCAAATAGAGCTAGCATCAAATAATTAAAAATCTAAAAGACCGGAACTTTCAAAAGCATAGAAATCAGTTAATGGGGTTCCAATCCTAAGTGCGACAATTAATCTAAGTCAATAGTCAAGTAGAGAATGATATCGAACTTACACCAAGTTAGTAGTCATCATAGATTTTGGTCATTGTTCCTTCGACTCGACTAGACACAACTAAATAAAAACAAAAACTTGTGAAAATTTTCACCAAAATGATGAAACATCAAAAGACACAAAACACGGTTAGTAGCTATAAAACCTCCCCCAGACTTCCAAGAGAAGGAATAAGACCATAATAAAGAAAATAACAAAAACCATGAGTTCAAAGAGAGTTTCGGTACTTATCTAAGAAGGAGATCGACTAGCTTCTGAATAAACGATGGATCGATCAATCTGGTTCTCTGCAGTTCTGAAAATCGATGGATCGATCAATCTTTGCATCCGACCAGCTTTTCTTCATTAGAAACTCACCTGAAACACTTTGCACTCACAACTAAAAATGAGCAAATTAGTAATCTAAGACCTAGACTGACCCAAAGACAAAAACAACTAAGCTAAAACACCAAAACAGTGGGTTGCCTCCCACTCAATACTTGTTTAACGTCAATAGCTTGACGAATTTACCTCCTAAGCTGGAGCTAGATCAGCATCAAGAGATGCCCCACTACAATCACCATAATCTAAAATCTTCAGTTTCAGAACTTTACTCATCACATCCTTTGCCACATAAATTCCCTTGTCTTTAAGCTCTAAGGTAAAGAAGGCTTTGACCTTTGAGAAATGTTTTGAAGTACCTTTACTCTTCACCTTATACTCAATTTCATCCCCAACTAGTGCTTGGGGAATCAGTCACTTGACGATCCTTTTGATCTTCTTTAAGTTCACCTTCTCCTTGGTTTTGAACTTTGAGATTGCACTCTTTGTTGGAACATGAGAATCTCCAACTACACTTCATCAGCTACACTCTTAGAACCATATTCTATATGAGATTAATGCTTCATCTTGACCTCTTTAACTTTGATTCTAGATGCTCCTTTTGGAGGCACTGCTGGGTAGAAGAAAGATGTCTGGGGAAGATTTTACGGTGATTACAAAGATGGACAGTAAGGGCAAAAGAAAGAGCTCAGTGCAATCGCTGCAAAAAGGATTATGCACATAATTCACACAAAGACGGTACAAACCCCTTAAGGCGTCATCGTCAAAAATTCAAAGCTAAGGTTAGAGATGGTGACATTGATAAAATGATGGTAAACACTGATTGCAGGCCCGGAAAATTGATCATATAGTTTTTTGGGAAATAGTAGCAAAGTGTATTATTCAACATGATCTTCCATTCGCTTATGTTGAATATGAGAGAGTAAGATCAAGTATGGAAATATTTTAATGCAAATGATAAACAGTCTGAACACAACTGTAGCAGACGTTTATAAATTTTATGAGAGTGAAACATAGAAGTTACCAAGAGAATCAACTACTCTTCCTGAAAAAAAAATTTTTACTTATGATTTGTGGTCTGCTATCACTCATGAGGGCTATATGTGTTTGACAACACATTACATTCACCAAAACTGAAAATTGCATAACAAGATTTCAGCATTTTGTGCTCTGCCTCCTCCATATATATAGGCATGCATTTAGCAATGAAGCTTTTTGAAACATGGAAATACTAAGGAATAAACAAAAAAATATTTTTCATCACCTTAGATAATGCTACTAACAGTAATTGCATGTAAGATATTTTGAAACATCACCTTGCATTGCATAATGATTTGTTGTATCGAGGAAAGGTTTTTCATGTGAGATTCTCAACGCATATTTTTAACCTCATTGTTCAAGAAGGATTGAAAGTGATTGGTGATTCTTTAGTTAAGATTATGGAGAGCATCAAGTTTGTCCAAGCTTCTGAATCTCGTCGATATTATTTGAAAAATGTGTGGAATCAGTTGGTATAAATCTTAAAGCTGGTTTGATATTAGATGTGCCAACTAGGTGGAATGCCTGACCGGGGTATCAAGTATTGAGATGCTTTTTCTAATCTCAAAGTCATTGATGCCAAAAAATATAAGTTTTTTCCGAAAGAGGATGAGTGGATTCGAGGGAAGATAAAACGTGTAATTTTTGGAGCCATTTGATGAAATCACTCGTCGTATTTCAGGTTCTTCCCAACTTCTAATTTGTATTTTATGCAAGTTTGGAAGATTCAAATTTGGTTGAAAGAGAATGAAACTCATAGGGATATTATGATCGGAGATATGGTTGAAGTTATGCAAGAAAAGTTCGAAAAATATTGGGAAAACTATAGTGATATTATGGCAATGGCTATTGTGTTCGATATGAGACTAAAGTTGACATTTGCAGAATATTGTTTTGCGAAACTCGAAAGGAAAACTTATCAAGAAAATTTGAACCATATGCGAACTAAATTACATACTTTATTTAAAGCATATAAAGGGAGGTTGAAATCAGTATCACCATCTGCCCAAACACGTGAAAATGTTCAACCGAAAGTGAATGATGAGTGCGAAGAACAAATAGGAAATTGTGCAAACTACAACGTACGATGTTTTACTTTTTATGTGATTATGCAAATATTTTTTCATGTATACACTGTTTTTAATTGTCCCATTGAGATTCGTTCAATTTTTTTTTAATTTGAGTGTTCTTTTAAATTAGTGTTCATGTGTGCGCTGTTTTTTATTCTCCCAATAGGTTCGTTTAAAATGCTATTTTTTTATTTGAGTGGTCTTCTCAATTTTGTTCATGTGTGCACTGTTTCATTTGATTTTTTAATATTACATAATTTCTTTGCTTTTCAAAGATCAAACGTTGTTGTTAATGGAAAATAATCTTTGGAAATGTATCTAGATGAACCACCCTTAGAAATGAGTGGTTTGAGAGTTTGGATATCTTGAAATATTGGAAAGACAATTCCCAAATATATGGAGAATTAGCTTGCATGACTTGTGACCTTCTTAGCATTCATATTACAACTGTGGCTTCAGAATCATCTTTTAGCATTGGATCTCGAGTATTGAATAAGTATAGAAGTCGTCTTCTTCCAAAAAATGTTCAAGCATTAGTATGTAGTCGCTATTAGATAAAGGGTTTTGAAACATATGAAATGGTAACTATATATCATTTTATAATATGAACCATGAATTATACTAATTTTTATCTAATTATGTTGTTCTTAATGCTTTGTTTAGAGGAGGAGAATTAATTTGAAGATGAAATTGATAAATTATCTTCCAGTGAATCAATTGTGGCTGATGAATAAAGATTTTATTTTTTCATTTAAAATTGTTATTTTACTTGACTTTTTTATTACATTTTGAATTTGAGTAAATTTATGTTTCAGTTTGAATATTATTGTTACGTTTTTTTCTTTCTAATTATACTATATGAATGTTTTTTATTCATGAGAAGAAATTTGCAAAAGCTTATTTTTGAAAAATCAATCTCTTTGGACATTTAGCATGCGGGTCGCTCGCAAACCCGTAAAATCTAGCAAGCTCGAGCTTGGACATCTAAAACAAGAACCGTGGGTCAAACGGGCTGGACCGTTGGGATTCAAAATTGTAAATGTTTGCATGACCTAATAGTACATTCTTCTACCTCTGCCTCTTCCACCATCAAATCTCCTTTGGCTTTCAACATTCTGGACATGATCTTCTCCCATATCCTTCTTCATATTATGTTCATGAACAAGCAATGAACTTTGTAGCTCATCTACAGAAATATTATGAATGTCCTTCAACTCTTCAATTACACACACAACATAAGTAAATTTTTCTGCAAGGGTTCTCAAGATCTTTTTAACAACTTTAGAGTCTAGCATATTTTCACCCAAAGCTCTCATATCATTAGCTATTACCAGTACTCGTGAGAAGTAATCGGTAATCGAATCATCATCTTTCATTTCAAGTACCTCAAACATCCTTCTTAGCCTCTGCAACTGCGCAGATTGAACTCTCAAATTACCTTGGTATTTTGCCTTCATCGAGTCCCAAATGTCCTTAACGCTCTCCTTCTTGGCAATTATTTTGAGGATATCCTGTCAGGATCACGTTTCTTTCTAGTTTGGTCACTCGTGTTTCCACTAGCTCCCACCACTCCTTGGAACGCAGCAATTTCTCCATGAGCATCGTCCAATGCTCGTAATCACCATCGAATTTAGGAATCATAAGTTCTTTGTCACTCATTTTGATATGTGAATTAGTTGAATCGCTCTGATACCACTTGTTTTACTTACTTGTAATAGAGCTTTTAGATGAAATTGCAAGAACTTAAATTCATTAAAGTGAAGAAACATAATTTAAATAGCCAAGCACTTTTAGTCTAGTAGTGATATTGGTCCCACTAAATGTCTTAGACACCCAAATTTAATTCCCCTAAAGTGGGGTCGAAATGTAAGAACGAGAATATGAGCACACAAGAGATTTAATGAGGTTCAGCAATATGCCTACGTCCTCAAATCAATCACTAGAGATTTATTAGACAAACTTCAACAAGATCTTGCCTAAGGCCAACTTTATTGCAAGTCCTTAACACGGTCCTTGGGCTTTTTTAACCCAAATTTAAATATAAAAAATCCAATAATTATAAGGACGACCTTAATTAAGGTCGACCTAAAGGTCGTCCTAAACAAATCACCACTTTCTTCTTCTTCTCGTGATGATCATCTTCTTATTAATGAAAATCATTCGAGATAAGCTATGGAGATTCAATTATCGAAGAAGCTTATGTTCGTTTAAACTCACTCCCGAAGATCTCGATATTCAGGTTCGGGATTGTAATCGTCATCACTCTCACTCTTGATCTGTCTCTAATGCTTAATTTTGAATTAGGTTCTCGTTGAAGGAAACGGTTTTTCACGTATTGCAATTCTCAATAGACCACCTGCTCTTAATGCTCTCACTACTCATATGGTACTACTCTCTTAATTTCAGCTTCGTTTGTAAACATTTTCGTCTACTTGTATGTTTCTGTGTTCTTACTAGATTTCTCATTTCTGTGATTGAATTGAATAATTTAGTCTCTCTTTCTCAAATTCATGTTTCTAATTGATATTGATTTGTTTATTTGTTTATTTAGGGAGTTAGGTTTGCTTCACCCAAGACTTGCCGGTGGCGGTTTGCTTCTGAATCTAAGGAGGTAGCTGGGGATATGATCACAGATATTGTACTTG
>OVBE01009637.1:0-15840 GCA_900406425.1 Iberis pinnata
CCCTTATCCTCAGGAACCGTTTCATCTTTGATTGCTTTCTAGTTTATTCAGTCCTCTTTTTTCATTTCATTCACTGCTTTGTTTAGTTTTCATTGCATATTTTAGTTCCCTTGTTTCTATTTTCATTTCAGCATGTTTTGTTCACTTGCTTAGGACTATTAGAAAAACCATCTTTTTACACTTAACTTGAATCAATTGCATCCATCTTAGCCTAGAGTGGTTAATAACATCACCNATTACTACTACAATGACAATGATAGTGTAATAGGAATTGATAACGTTTAAACACGAAAAATCCTATTATCACAGGCTGTCCATGGAGCTGGGACAATGTTCGATCATACTGACCATGGATAGGACAATGTGTCACAGACAGAGCAAGGATAGGGTCATGTATCACTGATAGAGCAAGGACAGGTCCAGTTGTCACTGTTAGAGCAAGGATAGGACAAAGAATTGGCCATAGACGAGGTTAATCCCCTGTATTGCAGTGTTATATGTTCTATTCCATGTTTATGAGTACTTATGTGAAATATTCATGAGCAGGCTATCAACGAGAGTAAGGCGACTTTTGACACAAATAGAGCAAGGAGAGGTTGAAGGCGTGTTAATGGAGAAGGTAAGAAACACATTTGTATTATGAATCAATCAGTTAATACATCGTCCAAGAGAGGAACATATGTAATTTTGTTGTTTTCTAGGACAATACCCTCAATGAAAGAGAAGACCATGGACATGATGGACAGGCCGGAGGCGAATGTCGTTCACCAATAGGAACAACCCTGGAATGCCCTTCCGATGGAGAGAAAGCATAATTTCCCAGGAAACATCCCCAACTAAGGTTTCCAACCCCCATGCCTCTCGTTAGGCAACTTTTCCAGCAAACTACTACTGAATGAACCGCATTAAAGGTGGACATGTATATGTAATATATGTTATATATCTGTGAACTGACAATTCGTTTCTAATATTTGTAGTCAAGTGAGGATTATGGTAGTGACGCTAGTCGTGTTCATTCGCCGACATCTAAATCAGCCTTTCATGAAGGCGACTACACTGAGGTTTATAATACAACCCTCCAGATGGTTAGACAGGAAGAGCCCCAACAAATGGAGAATATCGTCATGGTGGACATTGTAAGTAAAAATTGTTGTCTTTGTATGCTTTAAGTTGTATGTGTTATATAGTTACAGTGTACTAACACATATGAACAGAACACACCATCTCTAACCATGGCAGATGTCGAAGAAGGAGCAGTCAAGGAAATGCTGACCACAACTTCCTAACCTTCCCTAGATTTACAGGAGAACAATTGCTAAAGTTTTTATTTACATAATGTGTGCCACGGGAGAATGATTCAAGTGAAGCAGGCCTTGTTGCAGGAGAGAAGGTAAGACCATTAAATTAAACCATAACTAAATAAATTTATGTTTTTCATATTTTTAAATCCCATATTTTGGTTATTAGGAACATAGACACAGTACATACCAATAAGAAGATTCTCATGATGAGGACGACGGTGACAACATGAACCTTGTTGACATTAAAGGATCTGCCAAGAGGGCAAGGGATGTAGAAGAGGTTATGGATAAAAGGATAAGTAGATGTACGAAAAGATATCGTACAAGTGTGACGCCAACAAAGGTTGTCCACCACAATCAGGTCCATGAATCTTTCAACCAAGTTGATGTCTCATTGAAGAAAAAATTCATGGATGCCTTGGAAGCGCATAAAGAGAAGTAAGCACTATGCATGTTTTACCCAATTAATCTAATGTATATGCCTAAAACTATGCTTTGGTCAAGGACTTTTACTGTCGATCGTCATCCAGTTGTTCGCTCAGTATATAAGGATATAACTACTGCACAGAAGTGGATCAATACCCCTGTAAGTTAATATGTTATAATACTTGAATAAAATCCTAATGAACTTTGTCATCCTAATCCCATTGGATCTTGACAGCATGTGGAAGCATTGCTAAGTCTTATTTGGCCTAGGGTTGGAGACATGTTAGTTTAGAATAGAGTTGCCATTCTAAATAGCTGGTTCATCCGCATGCTCATTTATGAACATTCTCGGTTTAGTAGATTAGAACCAAACTCAAAATGGAAATGGAATAATACAGTTAACAATTTTTTCCATGGATTTGTTCCTAGTCGCTTCACCAAGTTGCCATGGTACTCTCAGATCGACACCATATATGCTCCCATGAATTGGGGCCAACAACATTGGGTAGCACTAGTGATAAATTTGAAGAACAATAAGATTGAAATTTTTGACTCTTTTCAAACTGGTTATACGCAGGAGCATGTGTACCAGATTATGAATCCTATGGTGGAAATTTTATCAGTAATCATCAATAACTTGTTCCCTGAAGAAGTAGCCAGTGAAAATTCCATACCCGACGTGTTTTACCAAGATAGACTCAAGGACATCCCTCAAAACCATCGTGCTGGAGACTTTGGTCCATTAGCCCTCAAATTTATTGAGCTTCATTCACAAGGAATTGACTTTTCTGGGATCACAAACGAAATGATTGACAACATGAGGACTCGCTATGCAATTGATTTGTACTAGGAATACATTCACCCAGTCATGTAGTCTCTTATGTTTTATTGTTTATCTAATTATGTCTGGTAACTACTTACCAGGTCAAGGGTTGACCCTTTAGTGTTATGAATTAGGTGTTTGTTTTCATGTTTGAACAATGTTTCGGTTGTGTGAACATGTTTTTTATAGTTTGTCGGTTTAGTTTTTAAGTAAAAAGTTAAGGCCAAGAAAACAATATACATGGACAGGAAACAACACAACTAGCTTGTACATAAACAACATAAGTTGTCAGGACTGAACACAACATAAACAGGTTTGGTCATACGCTAAAATAACTTAGAGAAAATATAATTATACAATAAGATTAGCCTTACAAGTGAAAGTCATCCAAAAAATCTACCATAGGACCTCATTACCTGAAAGTTATGGCATTACATATCATTTAACAAAAGGACATATAATTTAACAAAAGGAACTACCACCCATCTAAGAACTTAATCTGATACACTATTAACCCATAAGACATGAAACCTAATTCCTTAGCATTGTCAATATCTTGCCTGTGATGATAAAGAACCCTCCCGAAGATATCACCATGAATTATCGCAGTAGCGCCTCTCTTTCATTCGCAGTTTTGGCATCTCTCATCATCTGCTCAATTTCTTCTTCCAGATTCGCTTTTCCATCTAAAGCCGAATTTTGTAATCTCCCATCTGCCATAGCCGAAGATTTTAATACATTGATTTCATCTTTCAGGCGGCATATCTGTTCACGACCTTTGAGTAAACTTTTTTTCTGCCAACCATGTGGCTTCTCATCATCAACCCATACCACAAATCTATGTGTACTACATTTAAACTATCGCCTTCCTGGGTTCGCATCAGTCCAAGATTTCGAGACTGTTGTTTGCCTTCGATAATGACACAAAGGACCTCTCTGACAGCTCGGATCTTGTGAGTTTCCTACGGAACTTTTGCTTTCTTGCATTTGCGCCGTTAGCTGGGTAAGATTAGGAGATTATGAAAACAGTAGTAGAACTGGAGCTGAAAAGTAACTATGTCAAGAAGACAAAGTAAAAGGGATGGGGAGAAAAGTAAAAGATGAATCTTAGGGTTGCTGATTTGGTTTTTTTATAATCGATTTCGGGACTCAATTATATTAACATTGGAGGATAATTTTGTCCTTTACGAAAATATTTCCAAATATTGTCCATGGACCAGTTCCGAATGGAATACTCATGGACTGACATCATTATCTTTTAATAAACATATATTCAATAAACATACATATTTCACATATATCATATATCACATTCAATATCATAATTATCAAAATAAACTCGTGCACACACAGATTAGAAACATATTACAAACATATTCAGATCCTAGATCCGCTATTACCCTTGTTAACCAAAAAAAGGATCTCCATCCTCAATTACGCTACCCATTCATCACATAACAAAAGCCAGTTACTATTACCCCATACTACATGTTTCAAGACTATATAAGATGAGATAGGTCGCCATCAACGCATATACTCGCCTATAGTGGTGTTTTGCAGCATTCCCTATTATGTCCATACATGTTGCATATCGAGCATCTCTTCATGATACTTTTCCTCCTTTTCGTCCACTGTAGAGTAACCATTTTGGTTAGGAAAACAAGACTTTCATGTGCGTAAGTTAAAATTTTTACTACACCACATACCAGATGCTTGCCTTGCGATGGAATTTGCAACTTTCGTGGTCTCCCAGAGTTTCTTTTTGTAATTGGTGGGTTCATCTCCTCATTAGTGGGTGGCACATTTAAGTTTCTTTCTTTACGTGGTGGTAGAATGGTTTCTATCCACAGCTTCTGCCATGTTTCAACAAAATACCACTTCCCAACAAGACCATAGATGTCCATTCGTTGAATCCCAACACATGCAAGGGCATGACAGCATGACACTAACAAAACATCAAACACCCGACAACTGCATGTCTTCTTAAGCAAGTCTACGATAAAAATGCACCCACTGTTATCGTTCACTTGGTAAATCTACTCATTTACTCCTAGCACGGCATAATCGGTTGCATCTTTAAGATGCTCTATGAGCATATGTTCAATTTCCGGTGTGCATTGCATGGACGTTTTTCTAGCTTTCTGTCTACGAGCAAAGAACCAATTCATGAGCATTGTTCGAATGGATTCAACCATTTTTGCAATAGGCAATTCCAATGCTTCTTGAAGCACAACATTCAAAGATTCTGAAATGTTGCTACTAATTAGGTTATACCGCATTCTAGGGAAATAAGCTAATGTCCAATGAGGAAGACCAATTTCTAGCAAGTATTGAGCATAATTCTTGTTCCTATATTGAATCTCATCAAACCAGTACCTGAAATCTCCCACCGTGTATGCCCTGGCAGCATTTGAAACCATCATAGCAAGGCTATCTCACTTAAACTTATGTTTCACGTTTCTGCATAGGTGGATAAACTGACCGTAAAGCTGCATATATTACTTGATGTCTGTCGGAGACGAACACAAGATCCTCGTCGTCCTTAACGAACTCTGACAGTTTCTTGAAAAACCATGTCCAACCTGCGGTGTTTTCCCCATCTATTACCCCAAAAGCCAAAGGAAATATCTGGTAGTTTACATCTTGTCCACTAGCTGCCACTAAACATCTTTTATACTTCCCCTTAGTGTGTGTTCCATCTATCACAACAACTCGACGTAAATACTTAAATCCTACAATACAAGCCCCCAAAGAAGAGAAAAGGTACTTGAACAATGTTTCCCCACCTATTGATTTAACATTTTTCACACTGGAAATGGTCCCTGGGTTTGTTTTCTCGAACAAATGTAGATATGTGGACAGTAACTCGTAGCTATCTTCCTCATTACCCCTTGTCCTCTGTATTGCAATTTCTTTAGCTGTCCAAGCCTTCATATACGAGATTGTGACATTTAATTATGAAAAAAAAATTTAGGTAACTCGCATGCCCTCGGCCCCTTCTGTCCATGCGCATCATTCGTCTTTAATAGTTCACCTAGTAGTTATGACGATGCGTTCTTCCCGTAACGAGAATGCGACTGGACATCACACGTGTGTTTCAGATTGGCTGTTCTGATTTCTATGTTCTCTGAGTCATCATGCCTTGTGGCATATATCCTCCAATCGCATTTATCGTCTGCACACACCACAATCACTCTACCCTTGTCCATTTTTTCACTTTCACTGAGAACAATCTCTTCACAGAATATACTGATATACCCTTATGTAGTTCGACTTTATTCTTGAAGGCCAACCCCACATATAGTGCATCTTCTCCTTTCTTCAAATTCATGTTTGCGTTGTCACTTCTAATACGTTTAACGTTATCCCTGCATGGTTGTGGATAGATTTCCCAATGCCACCTTCTTTCTCAATCACGTCCTCGTTTACTTCCTGCCTTTCTTCATTTGATTGTTCATTTCAATTATATTCAATTAGCCCTTGATCTTCAGCTATCGGCACAGGTGCTACAGTGTCTAATTGCCCATTGCCACCTTCATCAAGCTGCTCTATCACCACCTATCCTCCAACTGGAAATGTCACCGACTCAACGTTATCCAAACCCCATTGATCTCCTACATCCGACTATGACTCACCAGATTTGTCCATTTTTATATCTCGCGTATCATCCGTAGGTTCATATGTGTCTTCATTGGTATGTGATGGACCACCTGTTTCTGTTAACATATCCTGTCTCCTCAGTAGGTCCAACGACTGTATAAGCTGTACATTTGGTCCACGCAACGAAGGTTCCCCATCATACATATGCTTAAAACTATATGAATCCCACTATGTTGGATACTCCGTGTTTATCAAATCCGTCATATCGTCCATGTCATATGTCGGAGATGAATCGTACGCACTTTGTCCACCAGATAATTCAACATCCTCCTTTTGCTTTTGTGTACTGTTTTCTTGTCCTTCATCTCCTTGCTGTCCAATTTGTTTTCCATCCACACCACTCATAGACTGTCTATACACATCTTCAATACGTGTTACTTGGTCGAGAAATTCGTCTTCATCATATGTACTGTTCGATCCACCATTCGGAGATAATGCTATATCTCCAATGTTGGCATTTGGTCTCTCCTCCGAGTCATGACCCGCCTTCACCTTGTTATCGGTTACGGACATGAACAGATTTAGTCCACCTTTTTCTATTCTCATCCGTCTATACATTTCCAAACTCTCATCTGATTCAATGATCACTGGAGGCATTTTTGCCTGTGTGAACACCGTATCCACGCTGTCAATCCAGTAACTTATGGGGACATTGTTCCAGCTGTTGGTGGTATCGAATGCAAGTTCAACCTTTGTTTTGAAACTTACGAAGTTCTTGTCCACCTTCAGAGCGACACACTTAGCATAAACATTTCTCGAAATCGAAAAATGCCACCTCCCATACTCCAAGCATTCCCAGACTCCTACAATTACCATTACTGTTTCGTCCATTGTTTTTCGAACCTGCAACGAGAACATCATTAGCCGAAATTTTTTTCACTTTTGCATAAGGTGGCATATTTTCTCATTTCATAGCTTAATAAATTGTCTGCAATCATTTTAAGTTAATGCAGCTCGATCTTTATTGAATATAACAAATAAATTTACCTTCTTTTCTTCCAACTTCTTATTTAATGCTCTCATCTGCCGAAAATTTTCTTCAAATGGTCTACAGTTATGGAGGTTAACCACCTGCCATAGATTAATGAGACATTATCATTTGGTTTAAAAATATAAATAAATTTAGTAATTCTAATTGCATTAACTAACCATAAATGCAGGTCCCCTCGGTCCCTGCCCAGCTGACACTCGCTTCCGTTTGGCACCAAAAGACAACATACGATGCAAGGGCATGGTGGTCTTTTGCCATATGGCCCACTGCCACGCGTTTATGTCATCTCCGCACAAATACTCCACCGTGGCACTGCTGTTAGTTTTCTAGCCAATTATGGCAATTCAAGCAAAATTCCCTAGTTTTAAATTTTGAAGGTGGCTACTACTTATCGTAAAAAAAAAACAGTCATTCCATATGGATCTTGGATCTGATGCCTTTTTAGGTGCACTTCAAATAAAGCTACCTTTACTTCCTCGGAAGAAGCATGTCCTATTAATTTTTCATTCATCTCTTCAATCACCCTCTGCTCCACTGGTGAAAATGTAGCATGTATATCAAGCACCTATAGCATGTAGAAGTGTTTGAAAATATAGATTTGCCTCCACTTTAATAACAATTCGTCCTCTGACAAAGTTAACTGTAATCGTTCCAGAAGGATTGAAATTTTATGAGTGTAATTATCATTAGAATGAGCTTTCTCAATTTGTACCTTCAATGTACCTACTACAATAGAAGAATTCAACAATTCAGTCTGCTGCCATCTAGAAATGTGTATTCGGCAATCTCTGATCTGATCCCGCCAATAATGAATTTTGTGATTTTTTTTTCTCCTATACAACGCACAATCTGTTCAAGATTTACTTTTAACAACCACCTCTTATCAAAACAAAACTGCTAAGCTCCCAATGTCCTCTAATGATTAGCATGAAATAATAACGATTGGTGATTCGAGCCCAAAAAGTTCAAAATTCCACATGAGAATGAGAAAATTTCGCAAGATTTCATCTTATTTATAAAGTTATGACGCAGAATGCTAAGTACCTAAAGACATGTGGAAGATCTATCACGAAGAAGATATTCGACATGAGTACATTTTAGGGATGCCTAATCTCTCAGTACTCGATATGACACATGTGCAACCGCTCTGAGTTTCCCAAGATACGCCAAGATCGTGGGTCCGTTGAAGTTCAAGCTGAGTGCGAATATCGAAACTGCAACCCGAGATATCTAGAAGCCGCAATGCGAATATCAAAACTGCAGCCCGAGAAATCCGAAAACCGCAACAGGAATTCAGAGAAAGTGGAGCAAATTTAATTAGAGAGATCTCAAAAGGAGAGAGATCTTTTCACCTTTTTAACAGAAAGTTTGTAAACAGCTCTAGCTTTAGAATAATACTTAAATCAATTAATGGAAGCAATTCATAGTGTATACTGGCATTGCTAATGCCACACTTTTCAATAATATCTCACGTCCTGCTGGTGATAAAAACCGACATTGCCAGCCTATTATATGCTTCTTAACCTTATCAAGTCACTACTAGAAAATATGGGCATTCTGATGGGAAAATCTGTCAGAATCCCGTCAAAAACAGGAGATAGTGACGGAAAACTGACGGTTTCCCTCAGTCAGTTATACATGGTCGGTAATGGAAATCCATCAGTATACCCATCAGTAATAGTGACGAATTACTTACGGATATTTATTGACGGATAAGATCTATCAGTTAGATACCCGTCAGTAAGTATCCATCAATAATCGATCAGTTAAAGAACCATCATTATTGACGGATTACAAACGGATTTTTACAAAATTAAATATGAAATTAATAATAATCAATTATATATAATATATTTAAATAATTATAAAAATAAAATTCATAATATTAATAAAAATCAAAATCAAAATATTCATAAAATTAATATTCAAAATAGTTACAAAATCCGTAAATTGACATAAATAAAAAATGTATCTAGGAACCCCCGAAACGTCGGGCCACTTGAGCCATAAAATAATCCATATTGGCCTGCATCTTCTGTTGATCTTCCTTCATCTCCCTGATTTGAGCATCGAGCTCCACTTGTACAACCTTCATCTCCTCCATTTGATCTTTGACGGCCACAAACTCTGCGTCCTTCCTCCTTAGTTCCTCCTCTCTAATAGGATCTCTTGCAGCTCGGGATTTTGACCAGAGAAAGTAGTAGCCAGCCCTGTTCCTGAACCCGAACATGCGGCCCTTCGCCTTCTTCCTTTCCTGATAAAACATTGTATTAGTATAAACAATATGCAATATTATGTAATGACATGTAAATATTACTAACCTAAGAGACAACATCATACAAGATTTCTAAGGGGATCGGAAAAACTCCATCCTGACGGCGCCTCTGAAGCGGTGGTAACGGTGTTTCTGCAATGGTGGTCACCACCACCCACACTAGAAAACGATTTTGGAGTGGAGGAGGAATTGGTCTGATGAATGCCACGACCGGTGACGCGAGGGGAAACTAGGTTTCTAGCGAGTGGAGACAAATTAGATCACCATCGGGAATGGATAAGTAGCGGCTCACCGTTCTTGAGATCGATACTCCATGCTCCTCTGGTGGTAAAATTCAACCTGCCTTGAGGTCTTTCTTCCCTAGCCGCGCCGCCTTTATGCCTCATCGCTGCAAGCAGATCCGGTCAGAAGAGCAAAACCGCGAAGCTGCTTCTATCCTCTACCAATGGTCACTGTGAAAACGGAAGAGAGGGAAAGATAGAGATTTTGTAACGGCTTCAGGTGAAGGTGCAGAGGATGAGCTCGTCTCGTCTGGATTCACCAACGAGCCCGGGTTGAGGTGCGATTGCTTGTGGCTTGGACGACCGTGTGAGATTGCGCCGCCCCTCCTCTTCACAAGTCTCAAAAAACCATATATGGATCTGTTTTAGGGAAAGAGTCGAAAGAGAGAAACGGAGAAAAGTGATCTGATTCTTATATTTCTTGAAAATTCTTAATCTTACGATTCTTAACATTTGAAGTTCATAGAATTTAGAGCTTACTCTTACAACAACAACAAAATTTTAGAACTTAGAAGGGTAGCTCAACTACTACGTAATCTTTTTACAACAAAAAGAAAAAATAATTACGTAGCTAATTTTGTTTGCGCTTCTCATTATGGTTTCCAACAAAAAAGTTATTTTCTCTTAAAAAAGTTTAAATAGTGACCAATCTTAACCGCAAAAGTGATATTTTGCTTTCTCAACCATGTTATTTATTGTTTGTATCAATTTCGTAGGTCATAATATGATTAGAAATGTAGCGATATAATATTGATGACTACCCTCCCAACACAAAATATATTTATCCTACCTAGCACAAAAACTTAGACAGAGGTCCGCTTCTCACTTCAAGTGAAAGCTTTAGAAAGCCCGACTCCAAAACCATTTAATTCAGAATTGTTCGTGAAGCCTCGATTCCTTCATTGGACACATCGATTTTAGTTAAGGAATCACAATAATATAAATATGTAAGAAAATTTATATATTTCAAATAATTTTTTACCATAGTTACAAAAATCAATTTAGAAGATCATTTTTATCTTTTAAAATTTTAGTTTTCTATTTATATTTTCAATAATTTAGAAGACCACACCGAAAATAATTCTGATTTGAATATTATTTACTTGAAATATTTTGCACTACTTTTTTGTTTATTGAAAACATAATCACAAATTTTCATATTTTAAACATATTGTTTTTAATTTTTGTAATGGTTTAGAAGAGCAGAACCAAAACAATTCTGAATTGATTATCAATCACTTGAAATATTTTGCATTAATTTTTTGTTTATTGCAAATATATTTTATATAAGTTATTTGTTCTTACAGAAATAAGACAATATAGATGAAATAGTACAATACACATAGGTTTGTGATAAATATTTCTCAACATTTTAATATATGTTTGTATATCCGCGCAACACATACCCATTTTATAATTATTTTAAAAAGTTCGGTTCCACTTTCTTTTCCAATTCCAATTCCATAATTTTATCTTATAAAACCATTACATTATATCATAAACATAAGCATTGTATACATGACTTTATACACATGCTAAAGAATACACAACATTGTACTCAGACTGAATAATCATTGTGTACACTGAATAACTAGCGTAATGTACACAAAGTGTCGTGTACACAGACGTCATGAAACTTATTTTTTTCCTGTCTCCAAATTAAACAAAACAAATATCTATTTATAGAGTATAAAATGTTAAGAATTATGGTATAATCCTTAGTTATATATATATATATATATATATATATATATATACTATCAAGTAATTTATTTTTAAAGATTTGAAGTGAGAAAAGTAAATGTCAACATCTGACACATGTTATAAGAGAGAAAATGGTAAATTATAATATATAGAAACATAAGGATATAATGGAAAAAAAAATTCTCTTTCTTTGCCGAAGTGCACCAGAATGTAATAATCGTTATATGAGCTCTTTCAATTTGTGCCTTAAATGTATCTTCAACAGTTCAATCTGCCTCCATCGAGAAATGTGTTCTCGGCAATCCTTGATGTGATCTCGCCAAAAAAGAATTTTATGATTTCGTCTCTTTCATACCTCGCGCACTATGTGTTCAAAAATTTCTTTTAACAAGCACCTCTTAACAAAAAAAAAACTACCAAGCTCTCAAAGTCGCTACAAGAAAACACGGCCATTCTGACGGACATATTCGTCAGAAATGCCCTGAATTGACGGGAAACTGACAGATAAAAACCGTCAGATCTAAATGGTCAGTAATACAAATTCGTCACTAAATCCGTCAAAAATTTTCTGATGGATTTATTTACGGATTAATACTGACGGATTTATTGACGGATGAATACTGACGAATTTTGTGACGGGTTATTACTGGCGGACTTATTGACGGTTTTTTCATCATTTTATATCTGTCAATAAATCCGTCACGAATACCATCAGAAATTAAACAATCACTTACAAAAAATTGTAGCCACTTGTAATACTCTTCTTGTTTATGAGATTCTATTTCATCTTTGGATCCTACAAGGTTTTAAGATACACAAGTTATATACAGGAAAAAATAACTAAAAGTGAAATGTATTATTTATGTTTACCTTTCGTATTCCAACAAATCTTCACAATTGCTAAGGATGTACGTATGTAGGTGTTTCTATTCAGCCACAGTAAGTTGTCGATTCTTACCTTTTACGCTAAGTCGCCCAATTTGTTGGAACAAACTCGGAACCTAAGCAGTATATGAAGGATATTGTCCACCATCGTCATGTCGACTTGTTCTACGGCTTCTCGTTGCCATATCTCTTGGAAAGTTATATTCCACAAAATTAGCGGCTTCTTCATTGATGCTACGTGCTACAATAGACCCCTAGACTCTACTAAGATTTTTGAACTTCTTCTTCAGGTGGAACATGTACCTCTCAAAAGGACATATCCACCGATATTAAACTGGGCCACCAAGTGATGCTTCACGTGGAAGGTCAACCGTTAGATGTTCCATAACGTCAAAGAAAGACGGTGGGAAAATCTTCTCTAAGTCACAAAGGGTAACTAGTATACTCCTCTGTAACGTGGAAATACCATATGCGGTAAGTGTTCTTTGGCTAATGTCGCGGAAAAATGCCCCAACCGTTGTAGATGCAAATAAATTAATAAGTAAAACAAATTTTTAACATATAAGTAAAATACACACATATGACGATATTTATACCTGCGATGGTTTCATGGACATCTTTCGGTAGTAGATGCTCAAATTCAAAAGCGAGAAGGCGTTGCATAACTACATGATAATCATGGCTCTTCATCCCAATGAATTTTCCTTCTCCGATATCAATACAATTTCTCAAATTGGATGCGTGATATGTAGCCTGAAAATGACGCCAAGCTTCTGCATCAGAAGGATGTGTAATCTCTCCATCAAATCTATGCTCCGCATGCCATCTCATTGCAGCAACTGTTCTCGCAGATTGATACAACCTCTTCAACATATCTGTTAGTGGCAAATACCACATCCTCTTGTATGGTTCTGAAACTCTACCGCTTGTATCTTTATACCTTGGTTTTCGACAGTATCGACGTCGAGTCCGGGTATCATCACGTCTCTAATAAATCATACAGTTCTCGATGCACACGTGTATAACCTGGTAAGGCAATCCAAGTCTCGACACAAGTTTTTGTATCTCGTAATATGATCCTGGAGCATTGTTATCCTATGGAAAGATATCCCTCATCAACCTACTAGCATATGATAAAGGCGAATTACCATATATACATCCACTATATAATGGCCGATTCGCTGCGTCTAACATATCAAAAACTATTGTGCTTCTAAGTTTGGTTCTTCATAAGAAACCTGACCCGTCTCTATGTTTTCTCTATAGACATCATTAATCATTTGAACCGTAGTTGCCCCAACATCTAATTCCGTTCTGGGTGCCCCAACATCTAATTCCGTTCTAGATTCCTCTATCCTATCTGTTACTGAAATGCTACTGCTACTACTAGCAACAATATCAGGTCGTTCTCCATGTAAGTACCAAACCTTATAACTCGGCAAAAAACCATTCATATACAAGTGATTCCATATTATGTCTATCCTAACATGTTGATTATTCCGACATAAAGAACATAGACATGTTAACTTACGACTATTTCCTCGAGGTTGTCGACACGCTAATTCCATGAATTCCATCACACCATTCGCATATTCCTCATTCAAAAGATTTGTCTCTGGATTCATCCTCTCACCATCCATCCATGATCGAAAATAAGGAGGAGTAGACATTTTATAACTCTGTTTGTGAAAGTGTGTGTGAAATAATGAGAGGAGGTCTTCTGGTTATATAGAAAATTTTCTTACGGATTACTGACAGCTAAATCCGTGAAAAATAACAAATATATCCATTGGTAACAGCTAACAACGGATAGTTTACATCGGGCAAATTTACTGACGGAATTTGTGACGAATTTCTAAAGGGCTTTACCCGTCAGTAATATTCTGTCAGTATTTCTGACGGAAATAGACCCGTCAGAAAATTTGTGACGGTCACTATTTCCGTCACTTTTTTTTACGGTTTTTTTTCCGTCAGAAATTTCCATCACAAATCCTCTAATAATTAACACATTAAATAATAATGGTTGGTGATTCTGCCCAAAAAGTTCAAATACTCCACTTGAGATTGAGAAACTTCGCACACAATTTTTCTTTTTCATAGCTCTGTTTAGAATATGGTAGTACTCGTAGTCGTCTGCCTATCCTTACGCGAGAAATGAAAATCGATTATGCCACGATATTAACACATAATCCTAATATTTAACTTTTATATTAAAAATCAGTTTTCATAACCTGGAAATCAAGTAATCAACATTGCATATATGATATTATCAGTTGATAGAAAAAGGAACACGGAAACAAAGTTGAAACTCATTTACCCTCACCGGAAGGGAATATTTACAACTTTCGATATAACATTAATTAATAAATTAAAATACTTTTTTGAGGTGGTTGAGATAACTTATAAAAATACCTAGAAAAACAATATTATTAGTCAACCTTTACGAAAAAAAAGATATATTAGTCGAGCAACAAAACCATATACTATAAATCATAAGTTTCTCTCATATCCAATTCATATAATTAATCTTATATATATAGCATTAAAGTCACTTGGTTAAAGTGTCGTTCTTAACTTGGTAATAGATTAAACGCATCTGTCAAGTTGATGTCGTTTTATTGAGAAAGTATATTGACTATTAGTAATCAGTGATCATTTCTACAAACATGTTATGATCATTTTAGTTTTTGAATTTAAGTGTTATTTTGAAGATCTTACGATTCTTATAGAAGTTCTGGTATTTAATATATATAATATATCTTTAAATTATATCATGAACAGAATTTAGAGCTTACTCTTCCACACAACAAAAAAAAAAAAGAATTTAGAACTTAGAAGGGTAGCTCAACAACTACGTAACAAAAATAAAAAATAAGGAGTAATCCCTTTTTCCAACCAAAAAAAGAACAAAAAAAAAATAATAATAATTACGTAGCTAATTTTGTTTGCGCTTCATTATGGTTTCCAACAACAAAGTTATTTTCTCTTAAAACTGAAAGTTTAAATAATGACCAATCTTAACCGTAAAAGTGATATTTTGCCTCAACCATGTTATTTATTGTTTGTATCAATTTCGTAGGTCATATAATTAAATATTGTTGAATCAAGACTTAACAAAAAGTCTTAGGTCTTAGATTATGTGGGTCAAAGCTTAGAAGAATTTCATATATCTCTTTAGGAGTGATTATATGAGTATTTATATGAAAACATAAGGCAAAAACCATAATGACATTGATTTAACCTAATGGGCCACGAGCTGGACAGCCCAGCTCGTCAGGTCGGCCCACATAGCGTATGTCTTCCTGGGCCCTTCTCCTTCGTCACGTTGGCGTCCAGCTGGGCCTTGGGTCGAAATGGGCTTTCAGGGCAGGTGCTAAACCTGGTATCAACAGTTAGTCCCCCCAGGTCGGCGATGAAACTCTGAACCGGCGAATGACCTCAGGCGCATTAAATGCTTCATAGGCTTTATTGAATCGTCGCTATAGGCTTTATCG
>OVBE01009638.1:3521-15838 GCA_900406425.1 Iberis pinnata
TTTTTTTTTTTGTGACCGTTTGAGATATAACTTAGAATAAAAATTAATCTGAAAATTTTAATAAAATTTGTGACCGTTATAAGGGATAAAACGAAAAAAATCGATATGAAAAATTAACAGGCAACAATTTAACTAAACAATATATTTAGATCAGAGATTTATATTCAGGTGGCTGAGCCTCCATTTATAATAGTATAAAGCGGCATAGCCGACCAAGATAATAATATATATGGTGGCAAAGCCTTCCGGGATAGTAGCATATATGGCGGCAAAGCCGTCCGAGATAATAATATAAAGGCGACAAAGTCGTCTATAGTATTGACAGAAAATAAATATTTATGGTGTATTAGACATCCATAATATAAATGAATAAAATAAATACTAGGCAACATACCGCCCGGTGTAAAAATGTATATTTTATAAATAAATATATTTAGCCGTATCATAAAGTGATCGTGCTGATAACGTGTTATAATAAATATGGTATTTTGTTGGATGAATATATATTATTAGGGTTGAAATATTATACCCGTGAAAAATATGGTTCTGATAATAGAGAGAAAGATGATGGATGAGGAAAGTAAATATATATGAGAGAGAAGGTTTTATTCGATGAATGAGTTGTAATTACATTGAGAAAACTTCGTTCGTATTTATAGAAGAAAATATTTGAGTTACTGTGCACGCATAGTGACGGTGGGCTCCACTAAAATTATATTCACACACGTTGTCGTCGGTGGCCGAAACTTTTGATTATTATAACACTATATGATTTTTCATCAATCAATAACTTTAATTGCTTTTTTATATCACAAATTTCATATTTTTGATGTTTAAACAGTAATTTGTTTTGATTTTGATTTATAACTTTTTTTTGCTGAAATTTGAGTTTTAACTTTCAGTGTCAAGCGAGAATTATATTAATTGACTTGAGAAGAAACCATACGAATGAATTAACACTTTGACGACCTATAAATCACTATAGTCTCTGATTAACATAATACTTAGATGAGTTTAAGAGAAGACTTTTTCCTGTTTTTTCTGTATTTTAACTATAAGCAATACCATAGATATGAGAACTTATGTAAGCAATACTTGAAAGAGATATATTTTTGATATCTGCACCACCTTCAAACTGTGCCTCTGAAATGTATTCTCCGGTGTGTCTCGTTAAGTGACATCCATCAGCAACAACTTGTTGTAATGGATCCAACACATTCTGCACAAACCTCAGAAACGATCCATCTGCATAGCCAAAGATTTGAGTTTTATTATTTCCAATGGTCTCTGATGAATCTTGAAGTCAAAAAAGAGATACCTTTGGCAGCAACATGTTCAATGAAAATGTAAATCCCTCCTGGTTTTAAAATCCGTTTTATCTCTGTAATAAAAACCAAACTATTGTTTTCATTTCTTCTTGGATCTAAAGGAAGTGAAACAATTTACTAGGGTTGGGAATCGGGTCGGTTCGGTTCGGAACGGTTCAGAAATTTTGGTTTTCGGTTATTTCGGTTTTTGAGTATGTGTTCCGAATTGAACCGAAAAAAATTTTGGTTCGGTTCGGTTTTTGTTTTTGAAATTCGGTTAATTTTTGCTTATTTTTTCGGTTTTTTCGGGTTTTTTAGTTTTTTTCGGTTTTTTCGGGTTTTTTCGGTTATTTTTACATAATTTGGTTCGGTTTTTCTGGTTTTTTTTGTTTTTACGGTTATTTTCGGTTATCGGTTCGGTTTTTGTTTTTGAAATTCGGTTAATTTTTGCTTATCTTTTCGGGTTTTTACGGTTTTTTCAGTTATTTTTACATAATTTGGTTCGGTTTTTCTGGTTTTTTTGTTTTTTTGGTTATTTTCGGTTATCGGTTCGGTTTTTGTTTTTGAAATTCGGTTAATTTTAGCTTATTTTTTCGGTTTTTTCGGTTTTTTTCGGGTTTTTTCGGTTTTTTCGGTTATTTTTACATAATTTGATTCGGTTTTTCTGGTTTTTTTTTGTTTTTTCGGTTATTTTCGGTTATCGGTTCGGTTCGGTTACCCGAATTTTTTTTTTTTTTGTGCCGATCGGTTTACAAAAGATATTTCGGTTATCGGTTCGGTTCGGTTACCCGAATTTTTTTTTTTTTGCCGATCGGTTTACAAAAAATATTCGGTTCGGTTCGGTTCGGAAATTTTCGGTTCGGTTCGGTTCAAAAATTTCGGTTCGGTTTTTATTCCCAGTCCTACAATTTACCATTAAGTGTTTGAGAGACATCAGTGACTGAACAAAGAACCAAAGTTCCCACAACTGCATCAACCGAAGCATCTTCTAACGGTAAAGACTCTCCTAGCTAAACAAGAATCCCATGTAGCATCAGGAGATACTGAGAAGGATCAGTGAATTACATATTTTAACAAAGTTACCGCGTGAATGAATCTGAAATCTTCAGGCTTTAACCCGGCTTCTACAGCGGATTTGCGGGCATAACTTTCCATTTTAGAGTTAGGATCTACACCAATAACAGATACGTTTGGAATACTAGTGTAGTACTTGAAATTGGGACCTGTTCCAATGCCAATCTCCAAAACTTTCTCTGCTTTACCAACCAATTTTGCAAAGAGTTTTATCTTGTAATCTGAAATCTGACCAAAGAAGAAAAATATTAAACAATAATATGACAAAAAGTAGGGGTGGGTATAATTCCCGTTCCGTTCTGTACCGTCCCGTTCCGTTCCGAACCCGTTCCGAAATTTCCGTCCCATTAAAATATATATTCCCATATGGGACATTTTTCATTTCCCGAATGAGAACGGGACAGGACGGGAACGGGAATTCCCGACGTCCCATTTGGGATATATATACAAAATTATATATATATTATATTTATAATTTACATATATATAATATAAATATACTAATTTATTATTTAATTTTTAATGTTCATAGTTTAACTATTAACTAAAATTACAATCTATATAAATTAAATCTAATTATATTATTAACTAAAATTACAATCTATAACCTAATTTTTGTGATTCTAAGAAAAACGGCAGGAAAATAGTTCATCTTTCCTAATTCTACAAGAAAACACGATAATTGATGCTATTTAAAACAAAAGTAATTGACTTTGATTCTATTTAAACATATATAATTGTGTCGATTTTTGTGGTTGTTACTGACGTGTCGTTGAAAATTAGCTAAGTGCTGTAGAAACAATTTTTTTTGCTTTATTTGTTAATTTTCGGGAAATCCCGTCCCGTCCCATCCCGTCCCGAATTTAAAATGGGACATAAATGGGACACATATTTTCTTTCCCAAATTCCCGTCTCGTTCCCATTCCTGAAATTTCACGTCCCAAATTCTCATTTGTCCACCCCTAACAAAAAGACTCTAATCCAAAAACTAAAACCTCTTTTTCGTATGATTCCATTCCTGTGTTCATAAACCAAGCGAAGAGTTCTTCGTACCAATCTGGCTTTGGAGGACGCAATCTTTTCAAATCTTCCTAATTTAAAAAAGAGATTTAAATGATTAGAAGGAGCAACTAGGCTGGGCATAATAAACCGAAACCGAAAATTCAAACCGAAACCGAGCCAAAAAATCAGATCCGAAATCGAACCGTTTATAGGTTGAAAACCGAATGAATTTTTATTTTTACAACTTTCGGTTTTTTCAATAAACCGAACTGAACCGAATTAATTTCGGATAACCGAATTAAACCGAAATTCACAAACTAATAACCCTAAATCCTTAATGTCATACTTAATTTTATGTTGTAGGTTTACAAATTTTTTCGGTTTACATGGATTTTCGGATTTTTTTGGGTTTTTTCGGATTTCTCGGTTTTTTGGATACAAAATGGATTATATAAAAAATCTTAAAACCAAACCGAACCGATTTTGACTAAAAACCCGAACGATTTTTATATTTTCCAATTTCGGTTAACCGAAAACCGAAAAAACCGATCCGAGACCGATCCGAAATCCGAATGCCCAGCCCTAGGAGCAACTCTCATCATTTCAATTGAAGAAGAAGAAGAAGAAGAAGAAGAAACCGGTGAGGAAGAAGAAGCATAGGAAGAAGAGAAGGGAAGAATTGGCATTGAACTCATAGCTCCTAGTAAATGTCTTCTTCCACATGGACATAACCTAAATGAGGAGACATTCTCTCTCTCAATTTTGACGGAATCTCTCGAAGCCCTTATTGTTATTTGTTTCGTTGAGATCATTGAAGAAGGTGGAAAGTTTAGGATTGCCATTGTAGACTCAAAAGCTCAATCACAAGAGTGAAAGTGAAAGTGTAGTAATATGAATATATCTTTTGTAGGCCAAATTTTGTCCACATATCTAAATCTCATTATCTTTTTTTTTTGTCAATTGATTAAAAAATATAATACTAGATTGATAAATGATAATGATTTATTTTAACATAAATTTTATATATAACATAATTTTTTCAAGATATTTTCCAGAAATAAATAACGGTAATGTTTAAAAATGTTAAAATATAGAAAAACATAATCAGTTAATCACTATTGTTTAAATGTTCTATATTTAATTTATATATCATATATTTTATATATACTTTTTTTTGGACAAATATTTTATATATACTTGAAAGATTCATTCTTTAGAATTTTCAGAAAAAATATATAAAAAAATTATTCATTCGTTCTCATTAATCATTTTTCTATAACATTCAACAAATCACCAACTCAGTAGATTGATATTTTAAATCAATATTTCTTAAAATTCACAACATATAGTAATAGAGTGCATACAAAAACTTAATAAAAAAAGCAAAATCTAAATCTAAAAATTCTTATATTTATATATATAACTTTATAGGTATATATATAATTAAAGGAAGGGTAAACATTAAAATAGCTAAGTAGTTAGATAAGTAAATATGTTAAAAGGTTGAGTTTTAAAGTCTAATTTTTGTCACATTTAAATTAACAATATAAGATACATAATTAAGTTTTATAATGCAAAAGAAACAAATTACATTTGAGGAATTTTTCGAAATACCATCAAAAGAAGTTCAAATTTTAAAAATATCATACACTCACAAAAGTTCCAAAAATACCACACGCTCCCAAATGTACCAAAAATACCACAAACATAAAAAGTGAATTTTAAGGGTTTATAATTTAAAAGTTTGAGTTTACTAAATAGAGTTTAAGATTTAATTTTGAAAGGGTTGACGTTTGATTTTGGAGTTCTATGATTTATTTTGAAATTTTAAAGCTATTTCAAATTTATGGTATTTTTGTGACAAAAACATTTTTGTGGTATTTACGAAATTTTTGGGTATGTGTGGTATTTTTAAAATATACATAATTTTGTGGTATTTTTGAAATCCCCATTAAATTTTGGTAAAAATATATAAAATATTTTTTTTAACTATTTGATCACTAATATTTTTCAGGTTTTAAGGTCCAATCAATCAAGAAAACAAGTCGAATAATCTATATAGACTCTAACGAGGATCAAGTGGCCTAGTGGTTCCGTCACCGTTGTTGTCTTGTTACCAGATCCGAGATCGAGCCTCACCACTCGCATGACAAATGTATATTTTTTATTTATGGAATTTGGATTTATGGACCGATCCGTTGTGGTATAGATATTAATGTGACCAAAAAAATTCTATATACTCAAAAACACGTTATCTAATATTCAATTTAGTAGAAAAATCAGTTGGCTAATAATATTTTGAAAAGGAGCAATGTAGGGTACATAGGGAATCAAAGACTAAAAAGATAACATGGGAATAAGTTAGAAGTAAGCGTTGGCATATATATGATTGGACCGACTAATTTAATTTCACATAGTTTCATATTCCAATCATCAAGACTTGTCCACATGCTACAACATGTCTTTAGTTTTATGTTATAGTAAGTACATAGAGACTCTTTATGCTTCAATCAAAAACAAAGAGTTTTAAACACAAAGAAGAAGAAATAATGAGATCTTCTTCATCTTTTGTTGTGTTGATGATTATGCTTATGAGTTTTTCAATTGATGCTTATAAGAACTATACTGTTGGAGAGTCTCTTGGATGGTTTGATATTCAAGAGAAACCATCTGCTAATTATCAGAAATGGGCTGATTCCAAATCCTTTTCTTTGGGTGATTTCTTAAGTAAGTTCATATCAGAGATTTCAGTTTGTTTTTTTGGGTATTTTTACAATTTTTTTTTAAGTTTGGACAGCATATAATAATCTATTGAAAAGCAAATAAATAAGAAAATAGAAATTCTCAAAAATACCACAAAAAATTATGTAAATTCTAAAAATATCACACATTTTCAAGTTTTAAAAATATCACAAAATTTAAGATAGTTTTAAAATTTTAAATTTAAACCTAAAACTTCAAAATCAAACACTGTTTCTTTAAAACTAACATTAAACTCTAGTTCTAGTTAGTGAACTCAAACTTAAAATCTTTAAAATTCACTTTTATGTTTGTGGTATTTTTGAAACATTTGGAAGCGTGTGGTATTTTTTGAATTTTTGGAAGTGTGTAGTATTTTTGAAATTTAAACTTCTTTTAATTATATAGAATTCCTCTAGAAAATATCGGTTTGTGCTATTTATTTAAGTGTGGAGAAGTTTTAATGGAACTAAAATTTTGTTGAAAATGTGTCATTTTCAGTCTTTGTGTTTTTAGAAATAGAGAAACATTAGAACATGTTAGCAAAAATGTGTAAGCACCAAAAGTAGTATAATGATAGAGACTGGTGTTTGGGGAAAAATGTAAACTCATAATTCTGATTTCTATGTTCTTGTTGGGAATTAAATTGTTATTGCTTGACAGGTGAATATGAATTTATGTCTTAGATCATCATTAGTTGTATTCTAAGTTTTTATTTTCTATTTTGAAATAATATTTGAAGTAAAATCTTTCAATTCCTATTTAATTTTTAACTCCAAAATTAAGTTAAAAATAATGAGATTATTATATAAATGAAATAATCTTAATTATAACTCTATTTTGAAGTTGAAATTTAAAAATAAAAGTTATATTATGAATTTTCGAGTTTTGTTTCTTAAGATTTCGAGCATTCATAGTCGAAATTTGCGAGATTTGTCTCCTGAAATATCGAACTCTCACATTCGAAACTTATGGGCTTTGTTTTCTGATATTTCGAACTTCCACAATCAAAATTTTCGGGCTTTATTTTTAGTTTTTGTATGATTTTTGTAAACTTCTCGGTTTTTAATATTTCAGACGACGAAAAAAAGTTGGAATAACTCCAATAAAAAAAAGTATGAATTTCAAAAGACTTTTTTAATAATTTTTTGTGGTGGTGGATTTACTGAACACAGAGATGGATAATTTTCATCCTCTGTCTTTTTTGGTACGTTTGTGTCATGGCTTCCTTTCTAGAAACTGATTGGTTAAGTTCGTGCATGTATATCGTGAAGCGAACAGAATAGCAGATTCTTTAGCTTATTTAAATTTTTCTTTACCGTTGGGTTTCAGAGTTTGGATAGTGTTCCAGAGTCTATTCTTTCTTTATACTTGAACAATTTATCGGAGTCTGGGATTTCGAGATCCATTATAGTTTGATTTTGTAATGTTGAGTAATAAAGTATAGGGTACCACCCTATCTCTACCAGAATAAGAAATTGTTATATAAAAGTTAGTTTAATTTCTCCGAAATTGAAGTCTCAATATTCTAACAAAAACCTCTTCATTTTGTTATTTGAAATATAGTTTTCAACACAGATAGTAACCATTCAGTGATACAAACATATGATTACAAAACATACAAAGAATGTGATTACAACAATAATGAAGACAACACTACAATACAATGGTCAGCTTCAAATCCTTCATCAACATCTCCAGTTCCAGTCTCAGTGAATGTTCCTCTTGTTAAAGAAGGTTCAAATTATTTCTTTTCAGGAAATTATGATGGTGAACAATGTAAATTTGGACAACATTTTATGATAAATGTAACACATGGTCAAGGCCTGCCTAAACCATCACCAGATGAAGATGATGAGACTGCTCCTGGACCAGATAAATCTTCACAATCTGGTGATGATGAATCTGCTCCTGATACTATTGTTCCTGCAAATTTTGATCATCCTAAAGATATTGAGAGTGATGATGATGATGATTTGGTTAAGGGTAGTAAAAGTTGTTCTAATGTTACAAAATTGAGTTGGTTTTGTTTAGTTTTTATTGGATTTTTTGTATTGTTTGCTTAATAAAATATTCTTTTATCTATTACTAGAGATTTTGTGTGTAAGAGAGCATTATGTCTTGTGGAAATAACCAATAATTATCTTAGTTGGTCATTATTATAATAAAATTATAACATTTAATGGGTAAGTGTTTGTTATATCTGTTATTTTTTTCAATAGAACAACAGTCCGTTGTGGCTCAAAAATAAAAATGACAAACTATTTCTCGTCTAAATCATCATACATATAAAATCACGTTTATTCAAAAGCTAAAAGAGTTCTAGATAACCGGAGCTTCTAACTCTGGTGGTAAAAAACTCACATCTATGAATTATGTCACCTGAAATTCTTTAAGGCTCCGAATACTAGGGTAAAAAAAAAAAAGAGTTCGAGATATGTAGACATTAAAACTTACAAAAACTGCAAATATTATTTTTGATGACCAATATCGCTTATAATTATTATAAGATAGAATATTTAGACTTTGAAGGTTTTCATGTGTTAGGACTTATGAAAAAGACAGAGAAGAAGGCAAACTAAATTGCTATTGTAACTTAGGATAGTAGAGCAAATATCAAAGATAACATACATCAAATTTATATTTTTAGTACATCTATTTTAACATTGAAATTATGGAGAAAAGAAACATTTCAAACTGAAACTCACTATGATTTTATACGCATAAATTTGATATGCAGAAGAAAAAAATGACGTAGTGATTATCGTTTTTATTACCTTGAATATAAAATATTGAGAGATATGCTAATATATGTAAATACTCATTCTTATATGTGTATTATAGCAATTACCATATTCTCTTATTAGGTTAATGAGTCTGTTAAAAGAATATGTATATATAAACTCTGTATCTTTTCCAGCAGTTAATACAAGAAAACATTATTCCTTTTAGTTCTCTTGACATGGTATCAGAGCTTTACCTAGCTCTCTAGGATCGATCCACGTTTTTTCTCTCCTTCTCTCTCGATTTTTTTTTTCTTCTCTCTGAAATCTCTTCGTTCATCATGTCTGATAACCCTCAAAGCAGTGTTACTCAAACACGGAAGCGAATTGACCCTTACGATCTCTCTTCGGGAGACAACCCGGGATCCATCATCTCTCAGCCGTAATTACGTGGTCCTAACTATGACGAATGGTCCATGAATCTGCGATTGGCGTTACGTGCCAAGAAGAAATTTGGTTTCGTCGATGGCTCTATACCTAAGCCTGCCGAAACTTTAGGAGATTTAGAGGATTGGTGGGCTAACAACGCCATGGTTGTTTCATGGATTAAGCTCGCCTTTGCACCCGATCTCAGTAGTTCTCTATCTCATCATGAGATTGCTCATGATCTATGGACGCATATCCAAAAGCGTTTCTCGGTCAAAAACGGACAAAGAGTCCAGCGGCTCAAAACAGAGTTAGCCAATTGTCAACAGAAAGGTTTAGCAGTTGAAGCCTACTATGGTCAACTGACCAAAATTTGGACGAGCCTAGCTGATTTCCAAAGGGCTAAAACTGTTGCTGAAATTGAAAAGGAAAGGGAGGAGGACAAGCTACATCAGTTTTTGATGGGCTTGGATGAGAATGAATTTGGGGCAGTCAAGTCTTCTCTCTTGTCGCGAGATCCCTTACCTTCAATAGATGAAGCTTATCAGGTTGTAGCACAAGATGAGGAGTCTAAGAAGGCGAGTAGATTGTTGGAAACAAGGCACGATGCGGTAAGCTTTGCCGTTCAAACAGTTTCTTCCTCTTCTTCACGACAGAAGAATACACCACCTGCCCGTGATTCTTCAATGCTTTGTAACAGTTGCGGTCGACCAGGCCATCTAGCAGAACATTGTTTTAGGAAGATTGGGTATCCCTCATGGTGGGGTGATCGTCCTAGATCAAAATCTCAACCTTCCTCTGTCTCGGGTTCTGGTTTTGGCAATACGAGTGACCGACGCGCTTCTTCTACAACAGCTGCTCGTCGTAGTGATCTTATACAAGCTCACAATGTCTCGGTTGTACCTGCTACAGTTTCTTCTCAACTGTCTGATGCTGATCGAACTGGTTTCAGTGGCTTAAATGACCATCAATGGAGGACTTTGGTAAATCTGTTGAATGAGCGTGATACCGGTTCCCTTTCCCATCTCTCAGGTACGCCTTTTCTCGAATCTTGGATAATCGACACAGGTGCATCGAATCACATGACGGGAAATCTCAAGTTCTTGTCTAATGTTACTGATATGCAACCTGTGTATATCAAATTACCCGATGGTCGGATTACTACTTCGACAAAACGCGGTTCCGTCTCTCTTAGAAATCATCTATGTTTGCACAACGTGTTCTTTGTGGATGGTTTACAATGTCATCTTATCTCCATTTCACATGTTACTCGGGATAGTGGTTGCCTTTTCCAGATTTCTGATCGGATTTGTGTTATCCAGGACCGCATTACATTGATGGTGATTGGAGCGGGTGAATTACGGAGTGGACTTTATTTCTTTAGAGGTGTTGCGGTTGCAGCAATGACACAAGCCTTGGACGTAACCTCTGAAGCTTTGTTGCATTCTCGACTCGGCCATCCTTCCTCAACAGTTATGAAGCTATTACCGAACTCATTGTCTTCTCAACCTTTTGTTTTTGATTCTAGAACATGTGATGTTTGTATTCGAGCCAAACAAACACGCGATGTTTTTCCAATAAGAAATTCAAAGACTTCTCAGATATTTGATTTAGTGCATTGTGATTTGTGGGGTCCTAATAGAACAACAACTATATGTGGTTCTCGGTTTTTCCTTACAATTGTTGATGATTACTCGCGTGCAACATGGATATATCTTATGCCAAACAAATCGCAAACACAATCAAATCTTCAGAATTTTATAGTCATGGTGGAACGACAATTTGAGAAGAAAGTTAAATTAATTCGGTCGGATAATGGGTCTGAATTTGTGAGTATGGGTAGCTATTTCCGAGATAATGGCATTCTTCATGAGACGTCATGTGTAGCAACGCCTCAGCAAAATGGCATCGTTGAACGAAAGCATCGTCATCTACTTAATGTAGCTAGAGCTCTTCGGTTTCATGCGCATCTACCCACTGAGTTTTGGAGCTATTGTGCGCTTACGGCTGCTTATTTGATCAACCGTACACCAACACCGCTCTTGAAAGGGAAAACTCCCTTTGAAATTTTGTATGATCGTCCTCCACCTTTCTCTCATTTACGAATATTTGGATGCTTATGTTATGGTCATAGCAAAAGTCATGGTGGCGATAAGTTTGAGTCTCGAAGTCATCGATCGATATTTCTTGGCTATCCCTATGGGAAAAAGGGATGGAAAGTGTACAACATTGAAACTGGTTTAATCTCTGTTTCACGTGACGTTGTCTTTGTTGAGAATGAGTTTCCTTATTCTACACCTACTGATCCTTCTCTTTCAACGCCACCTACATCCTATGCTTATGTACATGATGATGATGATGACTATATGTCACCACCTCCACCTACTGTCCCACCTACGACGCCTCTTGTGCCTCATGCAACTATGATTGATGTTGCTGTTGACTCTAATGAAACTGTTCCCCGATCACCTACAACTTATCAAGATGTGGTTATGACAGACTCTGTTTCGTCCCATGTTTCATCACCATCTTCACCGGCCGTACCAACAGCGGTTTCCATTGGTTCTTCTGCTGCTCAAGCCTCACCATCAACTGTTCCTCTTGTTGTTAATGACACGGTCCCTCTTGGAAGAGGACATCGCCAAAAACAACCATCCATCAAGCTTCATGACTACGTCACTCATACCACTCATGATGCTGTTGATAATGATTTACCGATTCCTCTTGGTATTCTCTGACTTCTTATGTTGATTGCTCGCGTTTTTCAGATCATCACCGAGCTTTCTTGGCTTCTATTACGGCTGGTCAAGTGCCGCGTTCCTATGCCGAAGCTGTCTCACACGAGTCTTGGCGACTAGCCATGCGGAGTGAAATTGATGCTTTAGAAGCGAATGGTACTTGGACGTTGAATGCTTACCTCCTGGAAAGAAGGCATTAGGAACCAAATGGGTTTATGCTTTGAAATATCGATCCGATGGAACACAGAACATCACAAAGCGCGTCTCGTTGTACTTGGTAACCATCAAACCGAAGGCTTAGACTACAA
>OVBE01009639.1:0-15837 GCA_900406425.1 Iberis pinnata
TTTTTTTAAATCGTATATCCATCTAAGTTCTATTAATCCAGATGGTAGGTGCTACTTCACCGCCTAAATAGCGCATAGTTTTTTTTAGAACAATGATTGACGCTAAATTTTAGCTTCATATTATAAAAAGAAACAAAACAAATACATCTTATTCCCATTAAAAAAGAACAGTCAATAAGACAACCTAATAAATACATAAATGAGAAATCGTCCAAGAGCAAGTTCCGATCCCGTACGTGGCGTAGATTGCCATTTCCATGCCCCAAGCCCACTCTCTCCACTCATTAGTACTTATATCCACATTGCATTGCATGCATGCTCGTTTCACGTGCCGTTACGCTATTGTTGGGACCATTCACCTCCATCATTATATTTATCCCCCAAGTTTAAATATTCTTTATATTTATTTTCACTTTCTTATCATTTTGTACCATCTCGGATTTTGTCATTTGCTGCAGTGCATACATATTGTCATGTACATGAATTTAATTACTTTGGGTTTTTAAATAAATAGAAATGTGGAGAATATTCTAGCTGGGAAGATTACAAATACTTGAAATTAGTTTTAGTCCGATAAAAGAAAACAACCCTTATATTTACCTCTTTATGTAGCTAAAGCAGTATTTCTGTGTTTTTGCAGTTACCATATATAACATTGCACAGATGCAAACATGATATATCTATTTATCAGAAAAACATGATACATCTATATGAATTAAAGATTTGTCATTAATTCTTGTAACTCTGCATTCAATATATATATATACTCATTTACTTTACTTCAAAAAAGCATATATGTATGGGTAAGAGTATTTCACAAAACCAAGGTCCAAGGCTCTCACTATATATAAACCAATTACTTAAGTATAGTGTGCTTCAACCAACTATTAAGTTAATCAAATTAATATATAAAAGAATTTCGATATTGGTAAATCATTTGAATAAAATTGATTTATTAGACGGTGAAGATATGTATGGTAAGGAGTTATTTTGGCAGTCTTTTTCTTTTCTTTTAAAAGAATTATGCCGCTTTATTCACATTATAACTCGATAAGACCAACTCCAATAGTGGTGCTTAGAAGGTCTTTAGAAGAGTGCTTTGTGTAATTAGAGTAATTAAATAAAAGAAAATTGGGTTTTTTCTTTAAGATCGCTGCTTACAAGAGGAGTTTAAGATTTTTTTAAGCACCCTTACGTGTCAGGTGTAGATTGGTTCGAGAAAGAAAAAAAAATAAGAGAAAAACGTTCAGGGTTCTCTGTCAATGCTTCGTAGACTCGGAGGAAGAATCGAAGAGGAGAAGTCTCTAACTTTTGCCTTCTCGAAGGTAAGAAGTCAGATTTGTTTTCCGGATTTGGTATTCTCGTATAGTAGATTCGTTTAAAGATAGTGGCGGATCTGTGGATCTTAGGCTTCAATCTTTTTGCTGGGAAAAAAATACTTAGAAATCTGATGATACTCTTTCTTTGTTTCACTGCTGTGCATTCAACCAATTTCGTTTAAAATTGATCTCTTTGGATGTAGAAAACTCCTTTGGTCAATCTCAATCTCATGTTCTCAGATAGTGATTTTGTTAATATATTTGTTTTCATTTTGATTTTTAAAGTCCCAATCCTGATTTTGCTATGGAAGCTAGTTAGTTGTTTGTTTCTCCTGTACTATGAGTTATGGTTCCATCTTTGTGAGCTATTTGGTAGATTCGTGTGTGGCTTTGAGAAAGTTTCTTCTTGCATTTTAATTTATTCAGTATCTTATTGTTAATTGTTGTAATGTTACAGATGTTTAACGACCAAGACTTTGACCAGTGAAAAATGGTTGATGGATGCTTGATTAGATTAGATGTAGTTAGACTAGGCTAATGAATGCTTGTTAGTTGTAGTTGTAGTTGTAGTTAGGTGATGAATGAGATTGTTTATGTTTGAATATGTTTTTGTTTCTGTTTGAATGAGATTGTTTATGTTTATGTTGAATATGTTGTTGGCAGAGAAGAAGAAGAAGCAGTAGCAGAAGAAGCATTTTAAAGAAGAAGAAGACGAAGAATTAGATTGCAGCAGAAGAAGAAAATTGGAAGAAGAATCAGACTGCAGCGGAAGAAGAATTAGATTGGAAGAAGAATCATATTGTAGCAGAAGAAGAATCATATTGGAAGAAGAGGAGAGGAGGTATGTTATAAAATTATTGTCAAACTAGATTGATGATGGTAGATTAGAATGAAGATTGTAGATCATTGTCAATTGTAGATGTTAAGGTGAAATTAGGATGATGTGAATGTGAAATTAGAATGAAAAGTGTAGATGTGAATGTTTAATTAGAATGATGAATGTAGAATGAATAAACTTTTTCTTTTTCTACAAATTGGAATGAAGATTGCTTAATTAAGCATCTCCAATGGACACACATTTTCTATTTATATAAGTAAAGAGTGCTTAGAATAAAATTTAAATATTAAAAATTGTAAAAAATCTCTTAAGCACTCTATTAAGCACTCCATCATTGGAGATGCTCTAAGTCAATTGTTAGGCGTATTTGGTGTGGGCGTAATGACGTACAAAATTAGACGTCTATTGAATATGCAAAGTAAAATTTCAATGATCGTACAGTCATTCAAGCTGAGCATAAATGATTTTGTGGGTTAAAAACGTAACTATTGTATACAGACGAGACCAAATATAATGTTTTCTATGATTAGTTTAGACTTAATGCGTCTTTTCATGTTTGTCTTCTTCTTCAAGACGTTAATGTTATTTTGTGGCCAGAATAAGTTAAATCCAGTTTGGTGGACTGGTTCTGAAAAATAAATCTTGTTTTAATAGGTTCAGTTTTTATCTTCTTTTTTCCACAAAATAATTTAATTGAATTTAAAGATAATTCAAAATTACAAAAGTTGTACATAATTTTAAAATATAACTTTAAAATACAAGTTATCGAGTAGAAAGATGCACTATTATTTAAAGACGGAATACAAAAAAAATGTTATTGAACGATGATTATTATCAAAATAAATCTCAATCGCAAACATGTCATATATTATATTGTTTTCCTTTTTTTTAATCAAATCACTATGCAACAATTTGTATACCAGTTTGACATGACTAACAATTTTCAAATCCAGTTTGGTTTAGATCCTTATTTGATGCGTCATGTATGTGTTTTCGTTTGATGGACTTTGGTTTTGATAAATAAATGTTGTTTTAATAGGTTCAGGTTGTTGTCTTTTTTCACAAAATAATTTTATTGAATTTATAGATAATTCTGAATTACAAAAATCGTACATAAGTACTTTAAATTACAAGAGTCACTGTATTAGTAGAAACATGCACCATTTGTTGAAGACGATATACAAAAAAAATGTTATTAAACAATGATTCTTATCATAATAAGTTTTAATCGCTAACATGTCATATATTATGTTATTTATTTTTTTGTATCAAATTTTACTATGCAACGATTTGTATGCCAGTATAGCATGATTAACAATTTCCAAATCGTCCAATAAAAACCTATGTATTTTGTTACAAGTCTTGAAAGATTGATAGTATCACTCATGATTATGTATCAATATCTTTATAGATGATATAGACTTTAAATTAACCCTCTTATCTCTCTTGATATCACCAACAACCAAAAACATGATCTCCTCACAAAAAACCTCGAAAACCATTCTAACAATATACGACTAAAAACACAACATTGAATAATGAAAATGATCTATCGGTAACATCAAACCAATGAAAGCCAAAGTATTGGACACTTGCCAGGGTGCCATGATTAAACTAGTGATTTTAAATTGGGCTTTTTTCGCGGGTCTAAACGGGCTTTTAGAATAGTCCGTGTAGATTCATTATTCGGTATAAAATTGATGGGTTTTAAGTGGGTACCCTTTTAAAACCCATTTATTATATGGACTTTTGATATATTTACGCGGGTATCCATTTAGACCCGTTAATATTAAAAAAGCTAAACTACGTTGTTTTGAGTTAGGTTATTTTGTTTCTCTTCTTCATTGTTTCTTATCATTTCTTCGTTGTTTCTTATCGCCTCTTTACAAACTTGTTTGCTCCTCTCCTTCGGTGAGCTCTCTTCTTTTCCGGTGAATCGCTTATTTGTGAGTTCTTCGTCTTCTCTGGTAGATTGAGGTTAGTTTAATATATCTGGATGAGATTTGGCTTTTCTTTGTCCATATCTTAATTACTATTGCTCTTAATTCTAGTGCAATTATCGTATAGCTATAATCGAACCAATTGTCCACTGAATAGTGTTTTATTATGTTAAAAGTGTGGATACAAAACCTCTGGATTTGAGGATGTTAGCTTATTTTGGTGAACTCAACGTCATTTAGATGATAATTTGTTTTATTTCTGATTTTTATTGATTTATTTTGACTTTAATTGATTTCTCAGATGTTTTGGAGCATTCAGGCACATATGTCAGTGAACATAAGGTGTGTGTAGGTTTTTTATTATTCTGCTTATGAGATTTTAGCATAAGCTTCACTATGTCATAGAATCTTAGTGCTCAGATGTATGGGTATTGTTGGGTATTGTGGCTCTTTACATGGATGATAAATGGTATAGTGATGGTGTTATTATGTTATTGTGTTTTAGGTTGACGATGGATTTTGAATCTCAACAAACGATTGCAATTCTCAATAATCAATGTGAGTTCATAGATATGAATGAGGAAGATACTGAGTTTGAGACTAAGTTGAATGTGGAAGAGGCTGAATTGGAAGCACCTGAACAAAGTAATACTCAAGTGACACAACCAACTCAAGCTTCACGTAAAAGACGCAAAACTTCTGATGTTTGGACAAATTTTGTACCAGTTGGGATAGAAAATGATGGAAAAGAGAGGACCAAGTGCATCCATTGTGGTAAAAAGTTAGTAATAAATAGCAAATCACATGGAAGTTATGGAACACATCACTTGAGTCGGCATTTAGAGACATGCTGAAAGATGCCAAAGAAGGGAGATATGCCTATATATAATCAAAAGTTAGATCGTGAAATGGTTATTGAGATAACAATCTACCATGATCTACCATTCTGATATGTGGAGTATGAGAAGGTTAGAGCGAGAGACAAGTATCTAAACCCTGATTATCAACCAATTTGTAGACAAACTGTTGCGGCTAATGTTTTTAGAAGGCGTAGGAGTGATTTAGTGTGTGATGGAAAGTTTCTGCATGTGAGATGTTGTGCCCATATTCTCAATCTGATAGTGAAACAAGGCTTAGAGTTAGCAAAGAGTCTTCTGCATAACATTCGAGAACGTGTGAGATATGTAAAAGCATCTCAACAAAGAATACAAGCATTTGCAGCATGTGTTGAGAGAGTGGGTATTACAAGTGGAGCTATTCTATCCTTTGATGTTCCCACGAGGTGGAATTTTACATATGAGATTCTTGTTAGGGCATTGAAATTCAGGAGAGCATTCGAAAGCATGAAGACTTTTGACACTAACTATAGGTCGCTTCCTTTAGAGTATGAGTGATATCGCGGAGAAAAATTTTGCGAGTTATTGAAGCCTTGTAGTGTCATCACTACCCACTTCTTAGGTTCGAAATATCCTACATCTAATATGTATTTCACACAGGTATGGAGGATTGAGATATTACTGAACAAATTTGCTGCTTGTGATGATTATGACGTGAGACAAATGTCTAGGAATATGCAAGTTAAATTTTCCAAGTATTGGGAATATTACAGTGTTATTTTGGCTATGGGGGCTCTTTTTGATCCACGTTTGAAGTTGCAGATGCTTGAAAAAACTTATGAAACGGTGGATCAAACTTCTTCTAAGTCAAAGATTGACGAACTCAAGAAGAACATGAAGATGCTCTATAAAGAGTATCAGAATAGGACTTGGGCTAGTTCTTCAGGTGTTTCAACTACACCAACTCCTCGTGAATTAGTTACTGAATCTTCACTTGAAGATGACTTTGACAATGTAAGTAAAATAAATCTGTTTCTTGAAAGTTATAAGTTTATAACACATTAATAAATAATAACCCATTGACACATTAATAACATTTAATCTGTTTCTATACCTCTTAGTCACTGACGTAGCTATGTACATTAAAAGTTTAAAGCTAGTGAACATTTTACTCAAACTAAGTGAATTTTACTTTTATATTGGAGGGTCTATTTTAATTGGAAAGAAGCATCGAAGGTAGTGTGTGCAACAACAAGACGCTTTTGGATGTCTATTTGGATGAGCCAAGGTTAGAGATGAAGTCTTTCCAAAATTTAGATGTTTTGGGCTATTAGAGGGATAACCAACAACGATTAGGGGATTTAGCCTCTATGGCATGCAATATTTTTAGTATTCCAATGACAACAATAGCTTCAGAATCTGTTTTCAGCAATGGAGCTCGGGTATTAATCCCATACAGAATCCGTCTTCCTTCCCAAGAAAGTCCAAGCTTTACTATGCACACGCAATTGGTTATTGGTTTTGCAGAATATGATGGTACTTAACTATTTTTATATAAAAATATCTTATAAGTATGGGTTTTTTTTATTGAATTATAAATAAAAATGCATGTACCTTAGAAGATGATGATGCTAATATTGAGGATGCTAAGAAGACTGCGATAATTGCAGGAATAGAACGTTCCAAATCAGAAGATTCAAGTGTGCCATGATATTTTACTTTTAGTTAATTAAAATTGGATGTTGTGTTTAAATATTTGGTTTCTTAGCTTTTGACTTGGTTTATGTTTTTCGGTTTTTGATTCTCCGTTTTGACATTGACTCTTATAATTATGCATTTGAAATTATGACAATAGTATAAACCAATCTCATTATATGAAAAATTTATGAAAAAGAATAGCACATTAATAAAATAGAGATGAATGAATCTTTATAAATAAATAAAAAAACAGATATGAATGTTTATCTGCATATTTTATCCGTGAAAAATGTGGACCATGATTAGTGGACTAAATCCGGGAAGAGAGAATTTCAATTCCCTAAACGGAATAAAATTGTAGTTAGAAGATAACAAACGAAAACTAATAATGAACGAGAATGATGGTTCGATTATCAAACATAGATACTCCTTCGAGGAGGTAATAATATTGGCAAAAACCATTGAATTCGTAAAAGAACTAGGTTTTTTCTCGCGCTATGCGCGGTTTTATGTTTCCACAACAATTATTAATTTTGGTATAATGTTTTCTTTAGAAAATTTATGTGCATTAATATGAAGTGTTTTAGTTTAGTGTAATATCATGATAATAGTTGTTATAAATATATTATATAAGATGTGGATTTCTGTTACAAAATAATTAGTTGTAAAAATGACAATATATATATATATATATATATATATATATATATATATATATAGAAAAATAAAAAAAAATANTAACTATGTATATTTTGTACTATTTAATTAAATGGTTATAGTTGTATTTAAAGTTCGAAGTAAGATAAATTTTATCATTAACTATGCAATTAAACTTTAAACTTATATATTAACTATATCAAACTATTTAAAAAAATATTTATATCATCTTACAATATATGATAAGTTTTGTATATGTGATATGTGAAAAATCATCATCTTAGATTAGAAGGAGAAATTCTAATCCGAATACACTATATTTTTTTCTAAATGATTTTATATAGTTCATATATATATATATAATAATTATATATATATATATATATATTATTATAATTGATATGTTATATTTTATATAGTATACAATAAGTATATTTAACTCATACTGTTGCATATGAAATATTTTGATACCTAGCTTATGAAGAATCATGGTCTTACCTAACCCGTTTAACATTATCTAATTTATTGATTTTACATATGTTATATAATTTTTTCTTGTTACCTTTATTAGGTTATGAAATAAACATATAATCAGATATATAAAATGATATTAAAAATTATATTAAAAAATGGGTTGACTAATAAATTTATTACCTATTTATTCAAACTTTTATAATTTTAAGATAAATTTATATGTATTCTTATTATTTATATCACAAAAATGAAATATTTCATTTTTAAAATATGTAAATTGATAATATATCGATAATGAAACAAAATGAAAATAACATATAAAATTCATGATGGAATTTATATTCATGATGTTATCATAACAATTTATTTCATAATTAGCTATTCTGTATTGCACAAATATATAATGATATTTCATTTAATAGAGTATTAAAAACAAATATTTAATTTTTTATTTATATAGACTTTTACTATTATATTAGCATAATAATTTTAAATATGATAAATTAATTTTTAGGATATTAAGACGAAAATGTAACTTATAATTTTATTATTTAATGGATTAATTTTATTGTATTAATAATTTTAAAAATAATAATAATTTAGAATATAAAAATTGAAAAGGACTAGAAATCCCATATATTTAGGAAGTATATGTATATATATATATATATAATTTGTAATTTAAAACAAATTTTCATGTTTTTAAGAGATATTTTTTGTCTCTTATATCCTAAATGAAATTTTAAATTTGTGTTGAAAATTAATGTTATTTCATGTAAATTTCTACAAAATAAAAATTTTTCCAAATAAATTTTTTCCAATTAATAGTATAAATCTATCAATTGTGTGTGAGAAATCAATAAAAGGAATCAACCAACAAAAATAAGTCGAATAAATAAAAATTAAGTCTACCAATAACAAAAATAAATCAATAGTTAAAAATATCAAATTTTAATTAAAAAATCTACAATATCTGATACAAGTCTACTAAAAGCAACAATTATTTGAAATTCAAAAATAAGTTGATGAACACATAAACAAAAGTCAATATTATAATAACTACACTTTAAAAAATATCAATCAATCAATATATAAATCTATTGTTATAAAATAAGTTAACAAAGATAAAAATGATAAATCCTTCAAAAATTAAAAAATCAACATTTCAATTAATCAACTTCATCAAAAATCAACAGATAATAATATTTTTACAGTGAAAGATATATCAAAAACAATTTTTTTTTATAAAACGACGAATATAAAACATAAATCAACTAGTTCAATAAATTAACAATTAAAATTTATAAATATTAATATTTTGTAATATAAAATTATTACAAAATAAAATTAGTAAATAAAAGTTAATTATAATTTTTGTACTTGAATACAAATTATTATTATATTTATTTAAATTATAATTAGCTAAAAAATAAATAAAGGCAATTTAGCATTTTTAAAAATTGTAAAAAATTAGGTGCACTTCTTAAATATTGTATAAAATTTAGTATATTCATCAAATTGTCCCAAAAAGTTACAAGACGAAGAATTTTTTTTTTTTTCTCCACCAATCTTCTTTATATAATTAATTATTTTTTGACACTTCAAAATAGTGGTATATAATTTATGTTGGGATATACTATAGAGTTGTGTGTTAGCCTACAAATAACACTACAAAAAAAAACATGTTTATTCTGACGGACAAAACTGTCACGAATCGGAATTACTAACAGATTCGTGATGGATTGTGTCCATCAGAATTATATGGTTAGTAATTGAATTTCCTTCACGGACGATTTACCCGTCAATAAGTATTCTGACAGCAATCCGTTACAAATCATCCGTCAAGAATTCGTGACGGATACTTGACGAATATCATGATGATACATTCCTGACGAAATACATCCGTTAGTAAATTCCTGACGGATTACTAACAGATCATATATTTTTATATAAAAAATATATCAAACTATTAATTGATAATATATTTGATAATTAATAACTATTTATAATTATTAATTAATTATTATTTATATTTATTAATTAATAATTAAAATATAAGTAAAATTCTAAAAATATTCATAAAACTAAAATTTGTAAAATATTTACAAAAACCAAAAAATAGTACAAATATTCGATACAAACGATAAAAGACTAAAAAATAAATCTAAACTATTGTGGTGGTGGTGGAGGCGGGTACCACTGCGCCATTTGCGCCATAAACAAATTCATCTCGCCTTCAATTGGGCTTCCATCTGACGTTGCATCTCCTCTTATTGGGCATTGAGCTGGGCTTCCACGCGAGCCTGGATTAGAGCTTCTTACTCCCTTTTCGCAGCCCTCGGCTCAATCACCTCCTGCTGCATGGCCTCCATAGTCGCGTCCTTCCGCCTCATCTCGTCGTCCCAACCGGGACACCTCGATCGAGAAGATCCCAGGAAACAGTAAAAGGCCATGTTCCCGAGCCCTAATATGCGCCTCTTCTGTTTCTTTGTAGCTTGCAAGAAACAGAAAAACAAAACATTATGTTAAAACAAAACATTATGTTAAATTATATTTTAATTAACATATTACATACCTAAGACGCAATCTCGTACTGGGTATCCAGCGGGAATGCGCAACCATCAATAGACTCCTGAGATGCCCGCTCTACCATCAGCCGCCTTGTCATCTCGACATCACGAACAACCAAATCTTGGACCTGCCCTGCTTCTTATTCGTGTGGATGTCCTCCATAAGCTGGATAGGCCATGGTCGTTGGCCAGTCTCATGCTTCTATACTGGCTCATTCGATGCGTCTAACTTATCAAAAAATCATTGTGCTTCTAAATTTGGTTCTTCATACGAAACCTAAGCCGTCTCTATATTTTCTCTGTAAACGTCATTAACTATTTGAACCATAGGTGCACCAAAATCTAGTTATGTTCTAGGTTCCTCTATCCTATCGGCTAATGGTTCGCTACCGCTAGTATTAGCAACAAAATCAAATCGTTCGCTACCGCTACTACTAGCAACAATATCATGTCGTTCGCCATGTAAATACCAAATCTTATAACTCAGTATAAAACCATTCATATAGAAGTGATTCCAAACAATATCTATCTTGATATTATGAGAATTCCGTTATACAAAGCATGAATATATTAACTTACGACTACGTTGTGTTCGAGGTTGTCGACATGCTAATTCCATGAATTCCATAACACCACGAGCATATTCGTCGTTCAAAAAGTTTGTATCTGGATCCATTTTTCACCATCCATCCATGATCGAAAATAATAAGGAGTAGACATATTTTTATAAAATATGTGTTGAATGTGTGAAGAATGAAGGTGGGATGGTCTCTTTTTATAAGCGTTTTTTTCGTGACGGAATCCTAATGGATATATCCGTCAGAAAATACGAATATAACCGTTGGCTATGGTCATAAACGGCTACTTTGTACGGACATATCCGTCAGGATTTTACTAAAAGACTTTTATTCGTCAGGATTCCGTCAGGACGTCCGCTCACTTTTTCTGGTGTTTTTTTGTAGTGTAATATGTTACATATATAATATAGGATTGCATTTTTAGCCATCCAGAGTTAAATTCAATGTCCGTATAATGAACGAAATACCAATAATATGTCTTATAATTAACTAGGTACGTGGTATATATAGATTGGTGATGCAACAAGAGAAACAGTTGGTGATAGTGATGATGATGATGATGGTCAGGGCCAAAGCCGTATGAAACATTCGCCTACAGCCCCCATATTTATAAGCTCATCTTCATAGTTAATAGGCCCTCAAAACTTAAAATTTTATATATATGTCTGTTTTTTATGGCCCCAAAAACAATAAGATTAATTACAAGCCTTAATTTTTTTTCATTTTTTTTCAAGCCCCCAAAATCATTGATGGTGGTAGATTTATATATATATATATATATATATATATATATGCACTTTGCACATGTTATGTAAAATTGCATATATAGTGGTAATAAAAGGAGGTATTATTAATTATGTCGTTTTCTAAAAATAGAAACATGAAAGCATCCTTGTGAAAGTGAGGTGGACTGTGGTACAACTTCTGAAGTTGAGAGTGATACGTTCGCCAGCATGTCATCATCACGTTTCACGATCCTTGATTTCAACTGTACTTCTTCTTTGCGATTATTTTATATTTGTATTTCATTGTTAAACAATGCAAGGGAGTTATCCAAACTTCTCGAGGGTATGCATGTTATCTAAATTAATTATGCCAGATCTAAACTGTTGACTCTAGTCGTCAGATGAATAAGATTTTAGCAAGAAATTGCATTTGAAACTATACTGATGATGTTCAGGTTTTATGGATAGCGACTTAATTATAATCAAATTAATGACAAACTTGTCAACTGAAGCTTTGTGTGTGTGATATTAATTGTAAACCGAAACAAGCAAATCAACATTTGCACATACGTACGTATGCCGGTTTATAAAGCAATCATCTAACTTGGCAACCTATAGTTTCTTTATACTTAGAACAGTTGAATTTTTGGAAACCTATACTTAACCGCCATATCAAATCTATTAATTACTTAGCTTAAATCCATATAGTCGGGTAATATATTATTGAAATGATAACCACGTACCAACACTTGTGTAGACTCATCATTAGATATGAAGTCTAGATGATGATGACCAAAGAACGTTACAAGCCATCAAGATATATATAAAATTTATCTTGGGCATTAATGGGCACCTACTACTTAATAATTAAACACTACGGAAGCACTTAAAAACTACTACATATAATTAAAAGAAAATTAAAACATCAATTAAGGTCAGTAGTTCCACAGGTAATCAAGTCCCAAAACGGCCTTTGTATCATTCGCTTCTGCCACCGCTGGTAGCCAGACTGAACCACCGGCTTGAGAAGATGCCTGACTAACGGATCCAAAGCAAGGAAAGTGAGTGAAGTTTTTGGAGACGAAACGAGGAAAAGGGTCAAAGTCAAAGCCTAACGACTGAGGCAGTTGAAGATGGTTGAATGAGTCGTTAGTGGAGAAACAGGACACGTGCTCGGTGGATGTATTGTTGGTGCTCCGGCTTCCATAGGAGCAACTGCTATCGGTGTAGCCCAGATTACTGTTAGGTTCAAGGAGAGGAGGAAGTGAGAGTGATGAAGGAGAGCTTGGTTGTTCTAATTGGTTGTTTCTAGAGATCATGTTTGATGTTGTTTTCGTCATTTTAGACACACTTCCTCCTCCTCCGGTAGTCGATAGACCGGTTTTTTGGAAAACCCTAGAGATTACCCATTCATCCTGCAGAGATTATAAATTCATTATTATTAAATATTCATTAAAAACAAATTAAAGAGAGTGAAGAGTATAAATAACCATATGGGACAAAAACTTGCTTAGTGGGAATCTACATTGGACATTTGCAATATAAAACTACTGATTTTTCATTTAATATATTTAATTAGGTCAGAAAATTCAGAAGATGGATTTGAGTTTTCCAAAAGTAGAATGTATTAATATTTTATTTTTATCAGAGCTATTAATATTTCTTACTTTAGGAAAACACCAATATGATTGAAATCCCAACACATAAAAACAGCAGATCTGTTGTATTACATGATCCATGACTAAAGCATGCATGCTTTTTCAGTCATTGATATTAAATGCAAGAAGAAAGAAAAAGAAATCAACGTCACCACCTATGTCAGAATTTTGAAAAAATAGAGAAAATACCTTAGAGCTTCTGGAGATGAAATGGTAAGAGAATTTGCCTTCAAGACGATATTCATGCATAACCCAGTTACTCTTTTCTCCTTTAGGAGCTCTTCCTTTGTAAAAGACAAGAGTCTTCTTCATCCCAATAAGTGCACAAGTCTTGCTACTAGAAATCTCTCTGTCCTTACCGGTAGCTTTCCAGTAACCAGCCTCAGTTGCTCTGTTGGTTCTTAGTCCTGTCGGATACTTCCGGTCACGGAGGCTAAAAAAGTACCATTCTTTTTCTCCCATCTTAGCTTTCCCTAAAAAGATATTAAGTGTAAAGACTTCCACAACATTCGTTATATATATGCAAGTAACTTAGCGAAGTTAGTTTGGTGTGTTTATACCGGGAAGTTGCCAAGGCTCGCACTTGTTGAGATCAACCTCTGCGATGGCACGACTTGTGAAGCAACTGTCAAGGACCTTTCGGAGAAGGTAATGAGTGATGAGCTCTTCGTCCGTCGGATGAAATCTGAATCCCGGCGGTAGATATTGGCTGTCTCCGCCATGCCCATAGTTGTAATATGAAATGTCCATCTAAGACTTTTGTTGGGAGAGAAAAAACCCTAAGGAGACTCGGATGTTTTGGATAATGGATGGTTCTTGAGGAATGGACGTGGTTATAACACACAGTGATATTTTATTTTGTTTTCTTTTTTATTATATACATTGGGATTTGCTTTGATAAAAACGGCGAAATAGTTTTAGTGAAGTAATATAAATAGTCTTTAAAGTTAAATTTGAGGGAGCTTCTTTTGTAGTGTGAAAGTAAATAGTTTTACATAACTAAAAAGTCATAGAGACAATAATTATAATTATAAATAAAAAAAAGACAGGTACGTTTACTCTTTCATAGGAATCTGTGGCTTTCTCTGCCTTGTCTTGTAGTAAAGAGAGCACAGCCAAAGCAGATTATTACATCATATATTTTAGTTTATCGATATTTCTTTATAGACCCCGATATTTTTGAATTTTTTTGTGTCAAGCAATACAAACTAATCATGAAAACTCCGTAGTTTTTTAAATTAAAATAAACAAGAGAGGAATGGGCTTTTGTTTCTATCTGAGTATGCGTGCGTGCATAAGAAAAAGTGCAGTGGTATTCTCTGTCAGTGATGAAAATAAAAGAGAGATTTAATAAATAAAATGGTTCGGTTAAAAAATGTATCTTATTTAAATTCTGGTTTTGGTTAAAAAAGAGTAGACATAATTACCTTTTAACTATACATACTCTTTATCCATTTATCATAGAAGAACAAGATCAATCCATCCCCACTTAGATGGTTAAATGTTCCTTCTTTATTTTTATAAATAGTATTTCTATTTTTATTGTTATTGTCTGGTGACATATATTCGAAATGCTATATATATACTTTCTTCAAAACAGCTATTCTATTATTCCAACTTGAGGTGGTCTAATAAATCAGACCGGAATAGAACAACCAATATAATACATCTTCATATAGAAACATCTAGCTAACTTATCTAAATGATCAGACAATACATTTTTCTCTTGTGGCACAAACGAAATAGAAAAAGAAGAAAATTTATCTCTTAGCTTCACTAGTTCTTTTAGCTCCGTTGAGAAATTAAGCCATGCGTCAGGATCTTGTAACATTGTGATCAGCTCCTTACAATCAGTTTCAAAGGCTTGACAATTTGATAGCTGGAGCATACATTCCATTGCCCAAGTTAGAGCCTCTAATTTCGAGTGTAGTGATGAAATCCGCCGATGTTGGTTTTTTGCTCTCATCAGGTGAGTCTCTAATCTACATCGAACAGTTCTATTCGGTCGCCTTCCAACCTACGAGAGTTGATTTCCAATGCATGGAAATTCTAGCATATATTAGTGGTTGTATATCATAATAAAAATAATTTTGATCAAATAATTGAATATATTTTTATTTTTAATCGGAATTTATTTTATATACATAGATTTTTCATATTGTCATTTTTAATATATATATATATATATATATATATATATATTTGTATTTATATCGAGACTCCAAAATGACAAAAACATTATTACTTTTTAAAACCCGAGATATGTATTTCTTTCCTAAAAAAAAAAATAGATATTGTATCGATAAGGCTGTTTCAAATCTTGGAGTGTCAGCAGAGTACATGATTAATTTATCAAAAAAATTGACAGAGACTTCGTTACTACACGCCACCACCTTCTTCACTTTTCACCTGATTTTTTTTTTAATATTTTTTATCTTGGTTTTCTTTTCATTTACTTTTTCCATTTTTGCTCATGTATCAGCTTTTACTAATCAACAATTAAAATTAAGTTTCAAAAAGTCTTTTTTTTTTTTTTTTTTTTGT
>OVBE01009640.1:0-15836 GCA_900406425.1 Iberis pinnata
CGGTGGTTGGACAGATTGTAAAATCGCCTCAGGTGACACAACAGGAACCACCGGTGGATGTGAAGCTGGGACAGAGGTTGAAACAGGAACAAGAATCAACCAATGGAGCTGAATCTTCAGGAGCTGGTGTTTCAGGTGGCGTAGAACAGACAAGAGAATTAGACCGAGATTTAACTCACTTGCTCCCCCTAACCGGAGGTCTTACCACTCTAGTTCATGCACAATTGGAGAAGAATGCGACAAAGGAAGAGTAGAAGATTGGGCAAATGGAATATGATCTTCAACGAATTGATAATTGACAAACGCACAATGACGGCTTCTCTCGGAAACCTTTTCTTTATCTCGGGACATAGTATGAGAGTAACACGAGGAACCAAAGACACGTAGCTAAGATACACTTGACTATTTTCCATAAAGTACTTCGTATGGTGATTGTCCTTTAAGAACAGAGGAAGGCATTCTATTAATCATTTAAGTTGGTGTTAGAAATCCTTCTACCCATAAACGAATAGGCATAGAAGCCTAAAACATGATAACTCGGGAGACATTGAGAATATGTCTGTGCTTTCTTTCCACTTTTCCATTCTGCGAAGGAGTAGCTACACATGATATTTGATGAACAATGTCATGTTCTCGAAAGTAAGCTGAGAGACACATAAATTATGTATCGTTGTCACTCCGAATAGTTTTAACAGTTTTGCCAAATTTCCTCTCTATATATTGCAGAAAGTTAGGTAGAACCGATCGGACTTCTAATTTTTCAAGTAACAGATAAGTCCATACTGGTCTTGAAAAATCGTCAACAATTGTTAAAAAAAATACTTTGCACCGCATGATGAGGCATTTCGAAAGGGACCCCAAACATCTACATGTATAAGAGAAAAAATGTCACTAGCTTTATTTAAACTATCAGTGCAAACATCACGAGTTTGTTTAGCCTTAAATCAAATATCAAAAGGAAATTCAGAATTTTTAGAAACACCAAAAATAACATCTAAAGTAGATAAGGCCGACGACAACGGATGTCAAAACCGACGATGCCATATTTCCAGAGAAACAGTTGAAGACGTTGCAAAGGCAGTCAAAGCATTCATTTTTGTATGAAGATACACCCCATTGCTCTCTCTACCGGTTCCAATCAGATTCATCGAGGAAAGGTCCTGTAAAAGACAAAAACTAGGAGTAAACATCGCGCATCATCGAGTTTGTTTCAAGAATTTTGAAACTTAAACCAAAGTGCAACTAAGAGTAGGTACATGGAGAGTATTGTGCAACGTCAATTTATCAGTTAGATAAAAAGACCCAATACTAACAGCAGATGTATGACTACCATCAGCAAAGGTAAATGAGAAATGTTGTGTCGGGACAACATTAGTAAGTCTAGACAAGTCACTTGTCATGTGGTGCGAAGCACCCGTATCAACTATAATATCAACGTTACTTGTCTTACGGGAAAGTTTATCAACTGAACCTGCCATTTCATGAATCATATGTGTAAAAGTACTCCATTGTTCAGCCATGAGTTCTAGAAACGTTGATGGAGTAGCAGACGTTGCATGAGCTGCTATTAGGTGTCTACCTCGGCCATGACCACGGCTGCGATTACTCGAGCCTCCTTTCTTGGTACGATTTGCTCTCTATCTTTAGAGCGAAGCAACAAGTTCTCATTCTGCCCTCTCGACGAGAAACAATTCTAACAGCACAGATTTATTGTTCTTTGTGTCGAGCACCATCCAACCTTTTCCCTTCCCTCAAAATTTTAGAGTAAATTTCACCGATTGAGGGGAGACAATCTTGTCTGATACTGTTAGCACACTCATTGCAAAAACAAGATTCATCAAGACCCATAATGAATTGATGAATCTTTTCTTCTTTTTTTTTCTTTAGTAACAAACTTGCTACTCCATAAGAACAAACATGAACAGGTTGAAACACTTGCAGCTTCTCCCACAGAGATGAAAGCTGTCCAAAATACTCCAATACTGATTGACCACTTTGCCTACACGCGGCTAACTGAGACTTCAACTGATGTACATGGACTTTACTTCCCACAGAAAAACAAGACTTTAGATCAAGCCAAAGCTGATGCGCATCTGTGATATACATTACCGTAGACCACACTTTAGGCTCGACTGAAGATCTCAACCATACAACAATCATAGAATTGACCATAAGCCAATCCTCATACTCAGCACTCTCTGTTTTTGGTTTCCTAAGGGTTCCATTTATGAATCCCATCTTTCTCTTAGCTTGAAGAGCGTTAGACATCTCACAAGACCACTCATTGTACTTTTCACTGTTAAGCTGTATTGAGGAGATTACTGGACTATCTGAAGTAGATAATGTATAAGGTGACACCATCACCATATCTGATGTTTTATTATTTCTTTGAGATATAGAGGACTCTTTATCTCTCACCATAGTAGAAATTGATCAAGATCTTCAACAAAAAGATGATGAACAACAAGTAAATCTCTGTTTCACACAAAATGGAGGAATTTGATCTTTCGCGGAAACGTTAAAAGGAGAATGGCTCTGTTACCATGTAGGGATCAATATTGAACCAAATTTTTTTATTAATGAATACATGAAACAATATATATACACAAGTCTGTAGACTAAGATTATATCAAATCTCCATGAATATAGGAGTATCTAAACTATTGTATTGAACATAATATATATCACGAGATACTCCTGACAATAAAACTTACACTCCAGTGTATTTTTGTACCGAAGTATTTACACTCTAAAGACTTTCTACAATTAGTGCATTTTTAGGAGAGAGAAAAAATTTCTCAGTTATACCATTTCATGCTATTGAAATATGATTGATATCACTCGTTTTAATGCTTTATAATAAGCATTTATGCTTGCTATTCAATGTTATCTGGGCGTTGTTCTGCAAAATTTGTATATTTTACAGGTTTCTATATGTTCGGGACGTTTTGGGTGCAAATTGGCATACTTAGGTGCAGAATCCGACAGAAAGGTCAGAAGGTTTCAAAGATAGCCAAAATGAGTTAGATTTGATATGGAAGTGGTTTGAATTCGATCAATCGGTGCAATCAAGAGTTATGGTGATTAAAATGAAGACTGGTCAAGCTGACTCGCAGAAAAAGCAGGTGCAAGTCCAGACCGATTGGTACAAACTCTCTGGAAAAATCAGAAAACTCAGACCGATCGGTCCAAGGCTGGACCGACCCGGATCACCCTGACCGATCAATCCAGCATCCAGCGAGAAATTTGGAGATTTTCCGTATGTTGCACATGTGTTCTCAAGACCTATCAAGATTTCCTATTTTTATATTATTTCTTTGAAACTATAAAAGCCTTGTGGCTTAATTTTATTTTAACCAAGGTTTTATTCTATTCTAGTTTTACAGAAGGAGACGAATTACAAAACCCTTTTTGGAGAAGTTTTTTGAACCATGATTTATACCAATATCTATTTTCATATGTTTAATCATGTGTTCTTCTTTGATATTGAATTGTGTATGCTTTGCAAAGTCTGAGTAGTTCACATGTTAGGTTTTAAGATTTCCTAGGGAAATCAGGTTTGGATATTAGGGTTAATCAAAAAGGATTGAATTTGTTAGGTTTTTTGTCTAGATTTATTCTTAATGCCTGAATTAGCATGATCACCTAATTCATGATAATATGTTAATTAATACAAAGATATTTGGTTTAGAAACCAGAACTAATCTAGATGAATAAGTGTTTTTTCTTGAGAGATTATTGTCATGAATGCTTATGAACAATTGAATATGAACATTAATGCATGATCGAGTTACCTAGATAAGGCGAGAGTTTGTTTCTGATAATTTGAGTATAGGGTTTAATACTCGGAGAGGAGATTATTCTATTTATGTCTTTCTTGCTGAAAACTATTTTCATAGAAATCATGCATGTTAACTTTGGCTTTTAAACCTGAATACCTATGGAATTCTGTGACGTCTTTAATTTATTGTTTACAACCTTTAGTTTTAGTTATTGCTTTACACTTTTTACAAACACTCCTATTTACTATGTTAGCTTGAGTTGAGATTAAACTGAAAATTGTGTTGTCTGGTCTCTGTGGATTCGACCCTTTACTGTTCTACATTGATCTGTTCTCTGCAATATAGTTTTAGGATTAAATTTTTAGTGTATCAGAATTTTGACGCCATTTCTGGGGACCAATAATGTGCCTTTTAAGTATTTTTAGAGTTTTTTTGTGGAACTTTTTTTGTAGAGTTTAGTCTAAGATTTTTATTTTTATCTTATTTTATTTGATTTTATCTTTATATATAGGTGATGGCCATGGATTAAAATGATTGGCTTTATGAGCAGGAGGAAACATTTGAAAAAAAACATTCAGCATGAAGATGAACCATTTGATGAGAACGTGCTCACCCCAGAACAAAAACTAGAGTTAGATTATCTTGCAAAAGAATATCTAACAGACTAACACTGCCAAGGAGAGCTATAGATGAGACTCTTTGATTAAATATCCTCTTACACCGAGTAGGACTTAAGGCAAGACATATCAGACATGAAGAGGTAAAGTTAGCTAAAAGACTTGAGGAGGTAATATATTGGGTTCCACCAAGCCACCTAGAAGGTATTTTGAGTTTAACTATGAGTTTCTTGATTATGAATTATGTCACATGCCTAACATTGAATATATAACTTCTAATTCGCATACACCAATGATTGTTGATGAATGTTATGATTTAATATGTGAGTCTCAAAGACTAGATACTATGGGGTTTGAAACAATTAGTAGGAATTATGATGGAATATGTTATGACATTCATGATCTTAAGTTAAGTTTTTCAATTCATGATGAGTTCGGTCCACTTCAAGAACAATCTTGGCTAGGAGATGTGCTTGATGTAGATAAGATCTTGAGTGATTTAGAAAATCCTAAGGTTGAGATGGACTTTAGAAGTGAGAATGATGTGTTTTACATGATTGATGGAGATGAAGTTGACAAATTTGTGTTGAACTCGTTTAAACCTGAAGTTGATTTTATTTTCCATCTAATACATTTTATTCTCATGTGAGCCTCTAGTAATCAAGGAGTAATTAACGATATATCTTACATATGTTGACAGCTTCTTTGATGAGATTGATGTCTTTTTGCCATGGGTAACATTGTATTTCTTTGTGCATATGTTATATTGCACTAATAGGAGAAAGATTAAAGGTGCACTGGCTCATCCATTTGATTCGCAAGATTAACACATTATGCTCCATAGTCAAGCTAACGACTTTAAACAAACGCTTGGTGGGAGGCAACCAACCTAGGTTAGTTTTTCTTTTCTTTCTTGGATCTATTTTCACACTAGGACGGTGTGAAGTAAGTATGGGGGATGGTATAATGATACTAACTCTGTTTTGATATTTCTGTCTTTTGGTGAAAATTTTCTAATTTTTCGCTTTGATTTAAGTTGAGTCTAATCGAGTCGAAGGAACCATGATTAAAATCTACGATGACTACTAACCTAGTGTGAGTATAGTGTTGATCTTGTTAGATTATTGGCTTAGATTTAACCGCTATGTTTAGGATTTGAACCTCATTGCTGATTGATTTGCTTCCGAAAGTTATGATTCTTTTGGATTGTTGATGATTCAATGCTATCTTTACCATGATAGGATTTAACATGTACTTAATTTCTCTTGCTTATGGTGTTGGTATACTCAGAAAGCTAGGTACCTTGCTCTTCAGTTCTCTGTAAAACTGATAAGTTCTTTCAGTATGATCCAGGTCTTTTCTCTCCCTCCCTTCAAAATATAAAAACGGTACAAAAAAAGATTGAACAACGGACCTCGAAGTCTGTTTCCTCATCCCATAAAACCGTCTGCTAAAAAAAGAAAAAGAAAAGCGCATAAATGCAAGAAAAAAAACAGTAATAAAAGAAAAAAAGAGAAGTAAGAAAGGTGGAAAAAGGATCAGGACCAGAAGTCGAATGATGTTCTGTTTGGTGTGGGCGTTTTGATAGAAGATGTACTTAAGCACATTGATCGATACCCCATATGTGAGGATGCATTTATCTGAACTTAATTGAATTCAATGAGCTGGCAGAGATGACTTGATGGTTTGATTGATTTGATATTTAGAGTAGGAAGCATGCTATTAGTTAAGTGGTGGTAAACAGTTCATTCGCAGTGGTTATCTAAGATTGGTTTCTTTTGATTTATGATATCTATGATTGAAGTTTCTGAGATTTTGTGAGTTCTTGTGTGGTCCTTTTCAAACATCTTCTCTAGATTTGATCTTGCTTTACTTGAGGACAAGCAAAAATCTAAGTCTGGGATAGTTGATGTTACTCGGTTATAACGCTTTATTGTAAGTATTTATGCTTGCTATTCAACGTTATTCGGTATTTTCTCTGAAAATTGATATATTTTACAGGCTTCTAGGTGTTCAGAATGTTTTGGATGCAAATTGGCATATTTAGGTGCAGAATCTGGCAGAAAGGTCAGAAGTTTTCCAACGTTTGAGGATGTTACACCTGATGGATGGAGCTGAAATTTTGGCACAAGATAGCCACGTGATTTAGATTTCATATGGAAGTGGTTTTAAGTTGATCCACCAGTGAAATCAAGAGTTATGGCATTTTTACTGAAGACTGGTCAAGCTGTCTCGTAGAAGAAGGAGGTACAAGTCCAGACCGATCGGTCCAAACTCTCTGGAAAAATCAGAAAACTCAGACCAATCGGTCCTAGGCTGGACTGATCGATCCAGACCAACTCAGAGCACCCAGACTGATCGACCAGACCAACTAGCCTCCTGCGAGAAATTTGGAGATTTTCCCTACGTTGCACATGTGTTCTCAAGACCTATCAAGATTTCCTATTTTTTATATTATTTTTTGAACTATAAAAACCTTGTGGCTTAGTTTTATATTAGCTTAAGATTTATTCTATTCTAGTTTTATAGAGGGAGACGAATTACAAATCCCTTTTTGGAGAAGTTTTTTGAACCCTAATTTATACCAATATCTATTTTCATATGTTTAATCATGTGTTCTTCTTTGATACTGAATTATGTATGTTTTACAATGTTTGAGTAGTTCACATGTTAGGTTTTAGGGTTTCCTAGGGAAACCAGGTTTGGATGTTAATGTTTATCAATAAGGATTGAATTTGTTAGATTTTAAGTATGGATTTGTTCTTAATGCCTGAATTAACTTGATCACCTAGTTCATGATAATATGTTAATAAATACAAAGAGATTTGGTTTAGAAACGAGAACTAATCTAGATGAATAAGTGTTTTTTCTTGCGAGAGTATTGTCCTGAATGCTTATGAACAATTGAGTCTAAACATTAACTCATGATTGAATTAGTTAGATATGACAAGGTTTTGTTTCTAATAATTCGAGTATAGGATTTAATACTCTGAGAGGAGATTATTCTATTTATGTCTTTCATGTTGAGAACTATTTTCAAATAAAATCTTGCATGTTAACTTTTGCATTTAAACTTGAATATCTATGGAATTCCCTAATGTCTGACGTCTTTAGTTTATCGTTTACAATCGTTAGTTTTAGTTATTGCTTTACACTTTCTACAAATATTGATATTTACTGTCTTAGATTGATTTGAGATCAAACTGAAAATTGTGTTGTCTGGTCTCTGTTGATTCGATCATTTACTGTGCTACGTTGATATGTTCTCTGCAATATAGTTGCAGGATGAAATTCTACGTCTATCAATGATTCAAAATGAAGAAGTCACATAGAAAAATTTAGTTCTTAGTTTCTAGGTTAGTTTGGATATTTATCTTAGTTAATTAGTTTATTTGGCATTTTATTTGTTCGCGTATTTCAAGGAAATTTATGCATTCATGGGTTTATGAGAAGTTATCTAGAATCTCTTTAAATTCTATAATTTTGTTGAGTTCATGGATGTAATCAGTTTAATCAATGTTTCATAGAAACTTTATTTGTCTCTAGTTTTTGGTTTGTTGTGCCAACGAATCTGCTTATGTCCCAACATTGTGGTATCATAACAAGTTTTTGTTCCCCTTTGATCTTATCAAAAACATGAGTTATGGCACGCGATGAAGCTAACTAGCAAGCTCTTTTTCCTTTGTTTAAAAGTGGAAAGGATCATCTTTTCAATCTTAAGATGAAGACAATTTTCTGGTCTTAAGAGGTTTGGGATACTATGGAAAATAGTTTTAAAGATGCAAAATTGATGGAGCCTGATCCCGATTAAGGGAGAATTGCAAAAAGGATGCAAAGGCATTTTTAATTCAGACAACATTGAACGAAGATATTTCATCCCAAATTTCAATAATCAATACATCTTATGAAGCATTTGAGATTTTGAAGCAAGAGTACCTAGGAGATCAAAAGGTGATCACGATGAAGCTGCACACGCTTCATCGTAAGTTTGAAAATTTATGATGAATGAAAAAGAACTTGTGCATGATTATTTGGCAAGAGTCTCAACCATTTTTAGCCAAATGAAATTTTATGTTGAATTTCTTTTCAATGAAACTGTTGTGAGTAAAATTTTGAAGACTTTGACTTCAAAGTTTGAGGTTTCATCCGTAAAATTATGGAGGCTAATGATATGAGCACATACACCTTTGACAATAAGGCAAAAAAGTATGTCAGAACATGCTAGAAGGCGTACCAAGTGAATGGTGAATTTTCTTGGCAGAAAACTAGTGGCAATTATAGAGCTAGCAAAGACTGATGCAATTTAGGAAGTCAAGGAAACTTTGGAAGAGGTAGTGGAAGAGGTCCTTATGCTACTTCAGTCAACATGAACAATAAAGGGAAGAGAAGCACACTAATTTTTTTGTAGAACAAGATAAGCAATCTAGACTTTTCATGGCATATAAAAGTCATAAATCATCAGTGTAGTATTTGGATAGCAGATGTTCCAATCATAAGATAAGAACCAAATCATCATTCAAAGAGTAATATGTGATTATCCAAAAGATTGTTTTAGTTGCATGATTAGAAAAAAGATTAGTGCCACGAGAGTGATTAGTCTATTTAGAGGAATCTTAGACCAAGGATTAGCATAAATTATTAGCATTCAATATCGTAGGGTATCATATGTTCACCCGAATCAATAACATTTTCCCATTTGCATAGCCTTTTATTATTGATTTCAAGTTTAATTTTTACTTGACTTTTCTTAATTTCTATTGACTTTCACTTATGTTTGTATAATTTTGCATTTTTGAATGTTACCACTTAATCAACCTTCTTAGCTTAAACGAAATGAAATTCTCATAGGTTTAGTGAGTTGATTGCCTCCTAATTTCGATTTGACACCTAAGTACTGCAATGATATGAGTGTTCCAAGGATACTTTCTTAGACATAGAATTAATTATTGTTTATCAATAAAGAACCATGCTGAGCAAGCAAGAGGAAAACTCAGATTAATTATTGATTACAAGCCTCTTAATCAATACTTACATGATGTTAAATTTTTTATACCAATAAAAGGGCACTTCTTCAACATCTTCAAGGAGAAACACTGTTTTCAAATTTTGATTTAAAATATGGATTTTGGCAACTAGGTGTACATCCAGAAGAAAGGTACAAATTAACATTTTTTCTACCATATCGACATCTCTAGTGGAATGTTCTACCGTTTGGTCTAATGATGGCACATTCACTATTTCAACAGGCTATGTTACGAATACTTAAGCCTCTTCTACATACGACTTTCATATACATTGATGACATTCTCTTATTCCCATAGAGTGTTGAAGAATATGTTCAAGCACTTCAGTAGTTTCAATATATAATTAAAGAATATGAAATCATGTTATCGGCCCAAAAAGTATCATAGTCCAGCTGAACATTGAATTTATGGGGATGCAAATTAAAGATGGTAATTTTGCACTGCAATCCCATCTAGCTACAACTCTCCTCGATTTTCCCGTCAAAAATCTAACAAGAAGACAAGTTCAACAGTTTATAGGGGTTATCAATTATATAAACGACTTTAGAAGAGGCTTAGATATTCGTAACATAGCCTGTTTAAATAGTGAAGGTGCCATCTCTAGACCAAACGGTAGAACATTCCACTAGCGATGTCGATATGGTAGACAAAATGTTGTTTTATACTTTTCTTCTGGATGTACACCTAGTTGCCAAAATCCATATTTTAAATCAAATATTGAAATAGTGTTGTTCCTTAAAGATGTTGAAGAAGTGCTCTTTTATTAGATAGAGGAAATTTAACATCTTGTAAGTATTGATTAAGAGGCTTGTAATCAACAATCAATCTGAGTTTTCCTCTTGCTTGTTCAACATGGTTGTTGACATAGAATGCCTTACATGCCCACCGGGAATTTGTTAACGAGACAATTTTTTGATTCACTAACTGATCGTATTCGTTGTTAGCTTGTTGCAACAGAGTGGGTGGCATTCCTACATAACTTGCCTTTGTAGAAGTTGTGGCAACATTTTCCTTAAATGGTAATGATATTAAGAAACTCGGTATTCAACCATAGTGGATTCTTACACTTTCGAACGAATTCTGTATGAGAATCAGCACATGAAGACAATGGAACCTCTTCTTTTATTTTTTCGAACTTGAGAGGTTTATTTCTTTAATGAGCAACATTTAGCTGTGAAGAATTCTTCTTGTAATTGTTGTTCCAAATGTGTTGGCGTAGCAATGAATTCTCTGTGAAATTCTCCTAGTAGCAAAGGTATAATTGTTTGATAAACATGTTGCTGTCTGTATTCGCCAAGCAAGTTCCACCATTTTATGGCTCCTGAAAGTCTTGTTGTAAATTGTTCTATTACTAGCTCCAATGGAGAAGGAATTGCTTTTGAATTCATCCATGTGTGGAATTCGTCAAGTCGAACATTCCATTTATCGAATGGAATATCATCGAATGTGAACACTAATATTACTTTAGAGGCGAAGTCTTTGGAGTATCTTGGTGCGTAGGAGGTGTGTAGTGCATTTCTTCATCGCTTGAGAAAACTTCATCAATGTCTGGTTCTTACTTTTGTGTTGATCATCCCTATTGCAAATTGATTTGGCATAGATTCGTCACCAGATCAAAACTCATTGTCGCTAAAGCTTGAGTTTGAGAATGTTTTATCATAGCTATTGACTGTGATGAAGAACTTTGAGTGTGTTGGAGTTGTGGTTCTCTCGGGAAAACATTTGAGCTTTTTCCGAATGTACTTAGCAGATTTGACATTGATAATTCAATTATGCCAATATCTTTTTCTTTTCCTTTTTTTCTATATTCTATTGATTCATAACTAGAAGAAGAAGTAATTGTTGGTCGTCTTGTTGGATTGGCCATAAATTCATAATCCTTTTGTTGATCGGGTTTGATTTGAATAACGTGTTGATGTCATACAATAACGAGATGTGAATGCTTCATCAGATGAGGGAAAACCAGGGATTGGAGTTTTAGGTTTTCGATCTTGACAATTAGAGAGCAATCCAGGGGAATATGCTCCTTGATACATAGGCCTTCCAGAGGACATACTTCCAAGAGGGTTGAAGTATGTTTCTTGTTGCCGTTGATTATAAATTGAGCTTTCGACGCATCTCTGAAGATCTTTTCATATCTTTTCATTGACTCTTGATGCTGGTTGCTTCAGGTTTTTTGTTCTTGAATTGCATTGTGTCGACCATCATATGTTGTATCATTGCAATCATCTCATGATGTAGATTTTTAAGCGGTCCATGAATTTCCATAATTGAATTTTAAAGGTTATTTAACCTATTGTTATTTTCTTCAGCCGATTGGTCGACTTTATGATTAATCGATGTAAGTAGTCAATTTTGTGCTTGGCATTTTCCGTTTGCCAATTCAAGACCTTTTCTCTTTGACTTATTTTATATGGTCCGGACGAGTTGATATCTTTTGAGAGAATATTTGGGGTGTAATTGATGTTATCACTGATGAAATCTTCTTGTGGGGGAAACCCATTGTCTGTTATCATTATGATATCTTGTTGTGGTTCCTCCTTTTTTGTTGAATATTGGACGATAAAGTCATATCCTCCTTCACATACAGAGGAATCTCCTTGAGATATGTCTTGTAGAGAGGATCTTTTTTCTTACGTCTTCTGTGACGGTCATCGTCGTCAAACTTATATCTGTCCTCTTCACATGCATCACAGTCACAAAAATAAAAAAATTTATGCTCATTTTCGTTTCTAAAAGGGTATACGCTTATCATATGAGAAGTCAAACTTGGTCTAAACAAATATAAACATTATGTTATAGCAACTTGCAAGCAATTGAAAAAGGTAAAGACACTCCAAAAAAACATGGTAAGATGATCTTACTAAGATCAGACATATAGACATGATAGCACAACCAACCGATGAAGCTCTTATGTAGCTTCTCCGTGGAACTCAATATTCCAAATTAGCAAGAGAAAGCGGTGCAAAATAAGCTCCAAGAGAGTGAAGATTTTTGTCAGAAGAACCATGAAACCCAATGATCTTTCATACCTTTGACTTCAAGTTTAAACGTAGTACCAAGATTATATCCCTTAAGTGCAGAAGTCCTTATGTTGGTTTTGATCACAAGTCCTTGTATCGCACCCTCGTCATAGTAACATTTCATAGACACAATATGTTCATCACATGTATGGTTAAGATCAAACTGCAAAAATATATATTAATATATGTAAATAAAACAACTTATATTATTTGAAAGTAAATGGTAACTAAATAATGTAGAGGTGGACATTCAGTTGTTTATTCGGGCTTTTCAATATATTTCTTTTTTTGCAGAACTGAACCAAATAAAAAGTCAGTGGGGTTGGGTTTTTCATTTTTAAAGTTTGGCTTTTTCATTTCGAAAATTTTAATTTTGGTTAATTTTCCGTTTATTTTTGTTTTTATGTTGATTTTTGGTTTATTCTGTTAATTTTATCTAATTCGGTTGGGGTCTGTTCAATTAATATAATATAAAAAAATTAAAAAATTGCCCAATTGTACCGATTTAACTGAACTAAATTCGATTCGGTTTTATTGTCAAGCCCTAAAATAAAGCATTACATTTTGGTGAATCAAGAGGTAATAATCTGCAAAAATAATTTAAAGACATACACACTCGGTGAAGCTTTGACTTGGACCACCATGGATTGGCCCGGCTTTAGGTTCTCCATTTTTAACATAGTCAAACTTAATGGATTCAATGCCTTCACAACCTTCTCGTATATAGATTTGATATACCTTCATAGTTTCCTCCATCATCCCATTCCTTTCCTTCGTTACTGCCTTTAGCTTCCAACTTTTGAGCCATTAGCGACCGATTTGTTGAATCTACATATGATTAGTGTATCAGATCTGTTTCTTTTACAGAGGATTTTAGTTGATTATATAATGTTGTAGTACACGGAAATAACCTAATATAATAATTACAAGTAGGCTTTTTATTTATATTTTTTGGGCCTTGGAACTCTAGGCTAACAACTTTTGTAAACCCCTACTTTCTCTTTGTTATCTTAAAAATCATTTACGGACGTATTTGAGTTTAAGTGGATTTTTAAAAAAATTTAAGAAGTTTATGTAATTTTGTTAAAAATTCTCTTGCAATCACACTTAAATCCATATAATTAGAAATTTTAGATTTTTAACTAATAGATTCCATAAAATCACTATAAAATCAATAGAATTCTATTATTAAAAATATTTATAATAACAATGAATTTCATAAAACTTTTTAAAATTCTAGTTATAACACTAAATTTCATAAAACGTTTTTTAAAAAAAATTATAACACTAGATTTGTCATTTTAATACAAATCATTAAAAATAATATATTTAATACACTTCCTTACGATTTGAAAGGTTACAGAGCATGTGATTTAAAAAAATCTCATAATAAACCAAATTGCTTTTCGTCGGAAGAAAAACCCTATGAAAGAGATACTAGAATAACAAACAAAGCATAAAACAAGTAAACAACTAAACTAAACTAAAGAATTTTCATATGGTAATTGGCACAAAATTTCTTAACATTTTATCTAAATATATTAACAGATTAATTCTCTTTATCCAAAAGACTATGATCGTCTCCTATTTACTGTGCATGCTTCGCCGCTGGCGCACGGTTTCACTGCCGATGCTAAGCGGCCTCTCTTCTTTTTCTTTTTTTCTTTTCTTCTCTCGGTACTACCTCCTTTGGCATGCTAGATCCCGTCGTCGTAGCTTATTTTCGTTGGATTTTCGGTGGTTGCCTCTTCCTCGACTTGCATGTCCTTCCTCCACCACCGATTAGCTGCTTTTGAATCAACTTTGTGCTTTTATTTGTTTATTTTCTTGCAGATCTAACTGGTGATGTTTATGTCAACCTTTAGGTTGCTTGTGGTTGGTGAGTAAAAGACGGCAACTCACTGTTGGAGATCTCGGCCTCTGGTTCACACGGTGGTTGCTTCAGTGGGCTAGGTATAGTCGGTTGATGGTGGTATTTTGGTGGCCAACTTGTCAATAGGAGTGTTTCTTAAGCTGAGTGGTTACTCGGTCATCAGTGCTAATGGTATACATCGGTGGAAGGTCTAGTTTCCTGGATCAGGATTGTCTTGGTTGAAGGTGATAGGTGGTGGTTGGAGTGTTTCGTGTGCTAAGGTTCACTATTCTATGTTGGTCTATGAATTGGGCTTCCTTTTTGGACCATACCATATTTTCATTTCGTATATGTTGTAATTTCTTAGGTTTTTTGTTGTCATCTATATATTAGTATTTAGTTTAGAATTGCAACTTGTTTGGGGTATCTTACCAACTAAAATCGTCTGGTTCAGTTTTCTACTGATATTGAGGGATTTAAAAGAAAGTTTATGTTTAGTAGTTTAGACTTGTCTAGAATATGTTCTTCCGTTTCGGGAGTTCTTATTCTCCAGCTAGGAGTCTTTTATCACCTTCTGTGTGAGGTCATTACCTTTTATGGGTTTGTTTTTGTCTCTTTAGTGGGATTTATTCTACTTTATAATGGGTTGCATTTTCTATCTTAATATATAATATATCTGATAGATGACAAAAATATGGCACATAATTCTTAGACCTTATGCAAACAAAATCAAAATTTTCTTCCTCTTTAAATGAAAAACCGCCCACGACCAAAGAAATGGCACTGAAATACGCCTACCAAGAATAAGTAATCATCCTCAACAACAACAACAAAAAGTAAGAACTCTGCTTTGAATCAAGAAAACTATAATTGATGGTCTCTTTCCAAAAGTCTTCGATAAAGGCAAACACGAAATATTAATAACACGACTAAAGATACCACCAAATCGAATCAAACAACATGACAATCCTCAAACTGAGCTGATGAATATAAAAAAAGAGCGATAAGGACCATCATGATACTAACATAGCTCCCAAACTGAGAATAACAATAGAGAAAACATAAATACCTACTTTTAAAATGTAGTAAATTTCACATTTTATCAAGTGTTGCATGGTGGCAACAATTGGCTTAGTTTATTGTCATGTGGACCATGACTAATATAAACTCATGGCCAAATTTATAAATTCTTCACACCAAAATCAGAATAAAATGTGTCCGAGAAGGCAAGAAATTTATAGGAGTCTCGAGGAGATACGAGCTTAAACTAAGCCAGGAAAACTACTCTAGCTAAACTACCCCAGCCGAGAAACATGTAGGTTATGCCATGTAGTTATGCTATGATTTAGTTTCCCTTATATGTATTCAATAAGAATTATGGATGTTCGGTTTTATCTTAATCATTTTTAGCATGTTGTTATAAGCTTGAGTGAATACTTGGTTATTATGTCATTAATTGGTTATATGATGACTATGGTTGATTTTATTTTTTAATTATGATGTTGAATTGACTGTTTTGTCATTATATTGAATATATA
>OVBE01009641.1:0-15832 GCA_900406425.1 Iberis pinnata
GGAAAAATTTTTGGCGGGAAAATTTTTGAAGGGACAGTTTTCGACGGGAAAACTTTTCTCGGAAAAATTTTGGCGGGAAAATTTTGGCGGGAAAACTTCGTCGGGAAAACTTTTGCCGAAAAATTTTGGCGAGAAAATTTTGAACGGAAAATTTTGGCGGGAAAATTTTGAACGGAAAATTTTGGCGGAAAAATTTCGAGGGGAAAATTTTGACGGAAAATTTTTTGGCGGGAAAACTTTTTTCGGGAAATTTTTGACGGAAAATTTTGGTAGGAAAATTTTGGCGGAGAATTTTTGGCGGGAAATTTTTTGGCGGGAAAATTTTGCGGGAAATGTTTTGACTAGAAAACATGTGACTTGAAATTTTGATGGGAAAATTTTTTGCTAAAATATTTTTGGCAAAATATTTTTTTATTTGACAAAAGAAACCTTATTAATGTTATTTTTATTTTTAATAAATTAAATTTTTAAAAAATAAATAAATAATGTTGGTTTCGTTATGATAACTCATTAATCCATTTTACCCAATCCATTCTAACTCAACCCAATAAACCCATTAACCCATTAGACCCATAAAACCATTAGAACCCAAAACTTGAACCCATTTGGATATATGGGTTGGTTTGGGTTGGGTTGACTCAAAAACAATGACTCATTTTGACACCCCTAGATAATACTGTAATTTTGATAATTAATTTTTCAATGATTTATTATTGGAATACATAAATAAAATCGAAACAATACTTATTATAAAAATAAATAAATATTAAATTGAATTAAATTAAACTTATAATAAATTTATATAAATTATAATAATTTCATAAAAAAATTAAAAAACACTAAAAGTAAAATAAATTATAAAAAATAAAACAAAATCCAAAAGTATTTAAAATAAAATAAATTCATTTTTAAAATATATTTTCAAAAATTAAAATAAAGTAAAATACAAAAACAAATTGAAATAATTTCTAATTATTTTAATAAAATGTAAAATAATTAAATTTGATTATATTAAATTAAGCTAAAATATAATTTATAAGCTAAAATAGGTCGCAACGACAGACAAAAAAAGATGTCTTGGTCTGCCTCTCAACAAGTCCAATTTTTTGACTAATGGTGAGTTAACCTGAAGATTGTTAATAGATTGTCCAATCTTGCATCTGCGGATATTGGGATTAAGTAGATCGGCTGCCAACACTTTGTTTATATTTATACTAAGTAAAAATTAAAATAAAAAATTTATAAATTTTAAATTTGGTAACTTAATTCAGCGAAAAATAATATATATATATAAGTATTTTTATGTTATACATTAAAATTTTATGTTATATTACATACTTTATTGATTATAATTTATTAAATTTATAAAATTATTTATAGTCTAATTATTTTTTAAAAATTAGTAGTATACGGATCAATCCGCCAACCTACAGACAAAAACCTATTAAACACACAGTTTGTGATGGTCCGACGAGCTCCGCTTTCTAATGAATATAAATTTTTTTTTTCTTAACTCCCTTATGACAATCCGAATTTAATTTAACCCATGAATTTTAACATGTTTTGACATTTATAGAAATACAAATTGTTTAGTCTATTAGATGCTTCTCAACGATAATACGTAACATAACAAAACCAGTTTTCTCATATTCATGTAACTTCTTTTCTAAGCATAAGTTAGAGAATCAGATTCCAAAAGCTAAATTTATAGTTTTATGATAAATATTCGATGTTACAATATTTTGTATTCTTGTGTTCTTTTATTTAGCAATAAAAACACTAGAACATAAGGCTCTTTCTCTCCATGTTGCAAAAGGTTTGATGTTTTCCCTTTTATCTTTAAATAATTAAAGCACTAACTTCGACTGGTTTTAACCTTTTGGATTTTTTTGTGTGTTTGTCAAAAACCTTTTTGATTTATTAATTAGAATCTTGGGGTTATATTTGATGGTGAAATGCAGAGACAATGTTGTGTTGTGATGCGGATTAATTTGGACTGTAATTCTTGTTGTAGAAAACTAAAAAGGATTATCATCAATATGAAAGGTTAGTATATAGATTGGTATGGCCATTTTTTAAAAAAACGATTGAAAGCAAAATAATTTTAGAAAAATCTCAAAGTATTAATTCTCTTTTGATTGACTGAATTAAGAAAGATTTAGAATTTGATAACTATTATTTTAAAAATTGGTAAAATGTAAACTAATACTTGGTTTTTTGTCATTTTTTGGGGTTAAAAACTAATGCATATATAATGAAGAAGTTAATGATCACATGATCGACAAAAAAGAAGATAGAATAATAGTTTGCGGACAATTTAGACCATCAGAAATTGCAATAAAACTACAAAAGAAAATGAAACGAAGAGTGACGATTCTCGAAATTGAAGATCTTGCCGGCGGCCACGACGGAGAAGAAGAACAGGAGCAAGAGCCACCATATGAAACAATGCATGAATATAGTCCTGATCATATGTTTACACCGTTGTTGTGTTAGTTCTCTACTCGCTTTAATTTGTTTGTTCTTTTATCCTCCAAAATGCATAAACATTTGCAAAAACAACAAAAGGTGCTGTGTATATATAATACATGATAGGCCTATATATCGAGTTTGATAACATTTATGTAAGTCTTTGTTGTGAAAAAAAACGTCTACCGATATTAATTATGTCAATGTAGTAAAATCATGTGTTCTTCTTTTACTTCTTCATTTATGACTTGTAAATACAATATTACAACTCGAAAATAACATCTCTCACAAATCTAAAAGATTTACTCTCCCAAATGTTTTCTCATTATCTCATTAGATCCTGCATTTCGAGCGATATTTATTCATTCGACAAACTTATAGTTATACTATAACACATTATTATAATCCGTCTGTGATACGGCTGAATACTTATTTATAATATATATCATTTTATCATTGGTTGTGTGTCGCTAAAATATTATTTTATTAATTTATATTATAAATGTCTACTACACCAAAATTATTTATCTACTATCAATATTTTATACGCTTTGTTGTCATTATATTATTATCTCATACATTTTAACCGTCATATATTATTACACGTGACAATTTGACCTCTATTTATGTTATTACCTTAGAAGATTTGACATCCCAGACAACTTCATTTCCGTGTATATATATATATATATATATATATATATATATATTACTATCTCGGATGATTTTGCAACTATATATTATTATAAAATAAAGCTTTACTATATATATAAATTAATTATAGGAAAATTGGTTGTTTAAACTACTGCTTTTTTAAAAAAAAAACCATAAATCGTTATCGACATAGAACCCGCCGCTTTTGACCAAACTGCTCCGATATGTCTTGGACGGCGTCCTGTTGTCTCTTTTCCTTGCTTTGTAGATAACAATTAGTTCTCGGTGGTCCTTTGGAGGTCTCATTGGTTGTCGATGTTAATGGTGTGAGTAGATGGTGTTAAGGATTGGCACTTCGGGATCGGCACCGCTAGGACTTTAGGCCGACAGAGCAGCTGCAAATAGCTCTTTTTCGCTGGCGTCTGGTTCCTTATCCTACCATATGTCTCTTGCGCGTCTTGGCCTTCTTCTTAGGCGTCTCCGGCGTCTTTTGGTAAAGTCGGTTGTCGTGGCTCATACCTTGTTATGGGCGGTTTTGTTGGCTCAAATCGGGTCAAAAATCTTGTGTAGGTGCCTCTGTTCTGTTTACCGGAGTCAGTGGTTCTCCTTTTGGCGGTTCATTGTCTCGTAGTGGCAAGCTCCAATGTGGTTAGCTACTTGGTCCGATATGGCTCAGTGTTGTCTCCTTTAGGTCTGTCGGGTTGTTTTTCTTTCTCAGTTCCCATATACTAGGGCTGCAAGTGATTCTGTTTTAAAGTTGTGATTTGGTCTTCGTGTTGTCGTTGATGGTTGTGCTTTTGTTCTGGCTGGTGTTTTGGGTTTCTTGTTGCCTCTCCGGGTTCGATACCAAGTCGTTGCTTATAGCATGCGATTTGCCGGGTTGATGTGGTTTTTCCTTTGTTTTTACAGTGTGGGTATGATCGAGGCTCTTTTCTCATTGAGACTTCTTCAAGGCGTTTCCTAAGTGTTCATGAATGAGCTCCTCTTCGTCGTCCTCCGATAGTTTATGAAGTTTCATTGGTCTTTTGGTTCTTCTTGATCGGAATCAATGTATATATATGCTTTATTGTGAGGTAGTCGTATTCATCATAGGAAAAATCACGGTCAAGATATGCGGTATAATCCTTGTCCGCTGGAAACCTAAAGATTTGTTGGCATTTGGGTCTCTCTCTTTGGTGGTATCGGTAGTTTTGACTTATGGCTTTGCTCAGATCTTTGTCTTAGTTTATGTTTCGATAGTTTGGTTTAATGTCTTTGGCTCCAGGGAAAATGTTAAATTTTCGCCGGCTTTTGGCTCGGTTTAGCATTTCACCATGTTTCCCACCAATTTTTATAATGATCTATAACTCTAGTTGACAAAAAAACACTATTGCTTGTTAAAAAAACAAAACAAAACTTTTCTCTCTCATGATTTCTTTTTGACCTACTCTTCAGCATTGTCATGTATTTGATTGTCGGTGACCGACTGTAGGCCTACGCCAAACTTTATCAGCTATTTTTGGCGTGTGATTGCTATGCATTGCTTCCTCTCCTCTTTACCCTCACATACTCTTCCTTTAAATCCCCTTGACTTACTGCATGTGGTGACAGTGAGGCTCTTACCCCAACTGGAATCGTCTTGATCATGTTCGGGTGGTGGGTACTGGCAAACGAATACCGTTTTACAGGTGGTTGTGCTCCACTTTAGGTGGTCGGATCCAGGTTTAATTCCTTGCATGTCTCATATTTCAACTATGAACCGAGAAGATCCACCGAAAGTATCAAGTTCGATTGTCCGTGGACGATATGGTTTTCAAGTTATCTAGCAGGAGAAACAAATGAGGTTATTGGCATAATGCAAGGGAGGAAACTTATGAAAATCTTGCAAAGGAATAGATTAGGGTTGGGCCATTTCAAAAAATATGGATGACCCATACTCTCTTTTGTTAGTCCCATTAGTTGTTTTATATTTTGTTTGCTTTTTAATAATCTTAGATTTTTTATTTATGTTTTAGGTTTTAAAAATTTAGTTATAATAGGTTATAGTGTTCAATTCACATGGGTTAGTATCCTACATTTATATCTCCCGTCGGTTAAAAACCATAGAACAAGTATTAGGGGATTTCTTCCTCTCGATTTGGGATTAGTTATTCTCCTACTTAGGAGGTTTAGTATATATTCTAGTTTAGTTAATTTCGTTAAGAGATCAGTTACCCAATATGGGTTTGTACGTTTTCCAAGTGGGATCTATAATACCTTTTTGTGGGCTGTTCACTTATAATTTAATATAATTAAGTTGACAAAAATATTATTTTTTAATCGTTCACATTATTGTTATCTTTTTACATCTTTAACAATCATATTTTATATAATAAATAATTAGATTGTTTTTTCCCTAAACATCTATCTCAAATGGTCACAAAAGGGTAATAAGTGAACTTTACAAGACACTTTAAAAGTATAACAACATTGATGTAGTTTATTTTGTCGATGATTTCAATGGGGTTACGTATATAACTGAAATGCTTATAGTGAGACTGATGAATAGTATTCGATAATGCCATCAATATTTACTATTTTAACTGCTTGTTTTAATAATTGTATTTTCTTTTTCTTTTTTTCCCAGCAAACTAATATATTAACTTAGTAAAGTATCATCATTGTACAATAGAGAGTGTAAAGAAGAAAAAGGTTGAGAATAAAATGAATATAAAGAACAGCCACTTAATTGTTGTTTTGACAAAAAATCAGCACATCTATTAGACTTCCTTGGAATCCAATCAAACTTGATCTCTTCAAACTTCAATGCCCACCAATGCACATCTCTTAACCAATTGGTCACTTCAAATGAAATTGCTTTGCCCATCAAAAGATTGTGTAGAGTTTGATTATCTCCTTCAAAACATACTCTCTTATGTCCTTTAGACCATGCTTGCTGCATAGTGATTATCAATGCTTGTAATTTAGCTTCCAACACTGTCCGGACATGAAGTCGTGTTGCTTGTCCTGCTCATTTGAATGTTCCAATGGCATCCCGAGACACCCAACCAGCTGTAGAAGCTTGATGTGATATTCCTGAAAAACTTGCATCATAATTTTATTTAATCCAATTAGGGGCAGGTCTCTACCATGTTGAGCCAATAGCTCGTATTTGAGCAGCATCTGAAGATGAATGAGCATGTTGTTGAGATAAACAAGGATTAAGAGTTATTCACTCCTCTGCTTCAAAACCTGCAAATTGAATTATACTCTCCCAAGCCACTTGTTTTTGGTTAAACAACAAATTATTTCTAGCTTTCCATAAACACCAAATAATGTACAAAGGTAAGAAATGTGATGTATTTGTTTGATCAGAAGAAGGCCAATCTAGTAAGCATGACAATTTATCCTCAAAACTTATGTATGGATCTAGAAGATCTAAAGAAGCATAATTGAATTCATTCCAGACTAAGTTTGTCTCAGGACAAAGAAAACTAATATGATTAAAAGTTTTAGATTGTTGACAACGAATGTAGAGTCCTTCTTGAGCAAGATGTCTTCTTCTTAATTCAGCTCCTACAAGAAGAATATTAGACAAAGCTTTCCATATGAAGTTTATTTTTTATCTTTGGTGGGATATTGCACTTCCATATTTTCCTTTTTAACAAGGTGATAGAATCAAAGTCAAATGGAGAGTTAGGTGCAGAATGAGTGGCTACCCAATAACCTGACTTAACTGAATAGTCACTATGAGAGGTATAGTGCCAGCCAATGGCATCTGGGCAGTTAGCTTTGGTAAGTTTAATAGATAGAATAGTAGGTATGTCTTCTGCAACAATATATTTATTAATTTTTATAGGATCCCAAGTGTTAGTAAGTGGATCTATTAGTTGTGAGATTTTATCGATCTGTCCTGAAATATAGCTTATCTTTCTAGGAGGTCTAGGAGGAGTTAGAGGTTGAAAGATTGGTAGAACACACAAATATAATTAGTTTAAGATTAAATACTTATTAAGCACACAAGTCTTTATTTATTTAACTTGTTTTATAAGTTATTACACCACAATAACCTTATTAGCTTAACAACTACCCAAAACCCCCAAACTGTTCTTTCTCACAAGATCTAAAAACCTCTCGAACAGAAACTCAACTCTCACCAATAACCCTAAAAACTTGCGGCTCAAAAGTGTTAATCTTTTCCTACACTTTTGAGCCTTTAAATAACATTCTGACCCTAACAACATTTCCAAAACTTTATAAGTTCCTTTTTTCTTCAAACTCGCAAACTTCCTTTTTCTTTGTCAGCACCTCAGTTTTCCTTTTCTTTGTTTAGACCACTTTAATCTTGCCCGGATCTTCCTTAAACCATATTTTCTTTATTCTTGACTGGTTCATAACTTCATGTCCCTTTCAATCTCCCCCTTTTTGATTCAGTTTGATAATCAAGCACCTCTTTAGTCATCATGTTACATCCACAATGCAAACACAAAGCAAACAACCAAGCTACACACGCATACATTGATAGTCATAAAACTGTTATGTTAATGGTAAAATATCCAGACAACCATGTTCAAAATATTACAACCATTTAGGCTGACCGAATTAAAAGTTTGTCTGACACCCAACAAAAGCTGAAATGCATAAACACAACAGAAATATTCATATTAATTCAGACTTTAAAAATCTGCTTCATCTTTTGCTTGTGGTACTTGTGGTACTTGATCAGCCTCCTCTTGTTCTTTCCCTGCTTGGTAGCATAACTTAATCAAAAATATCCAGGAAAGACAGGAAGAAACTGCAAAATAAGACAAAGAGACTTACCTGCAAGGGCCTGTTGCAATAGTCGAATAGCAGCCAGCATTGCCTTGCGCAAAGGCTCCCCCGAAGTTTGTGGAGTGCTGAGCCGAGGATCCATCTTGAAGATAGGAACAATGACCAATACTTCACTAGGAGTGAGAGACACAGAACGTTGACAAGACAGAACCCGATACACCAGAGATGGAAAAGGAAGATAGTACTTGCTGGCAGGTTCATAGCCACGATGCAGAATCAGAGAGAAAGGCAGTCGACCAAAATTAATAGGAAGCTTCAGATAGATCAGATAGAGCAACCGAGCACGCGTGCAACACATGTAAGTCTCATTCTTGGTAGGCAACCAATTGTGACAACATATTTTGTACAAGGCAGACTTGTCAGGAGCAAAATCAGTGATATGCAAAGTTACCCAGTTACGCATGCGACCATCAGAGAGAAAGCTATCAAGATCATCATCAGCAACAGCCAGGCCAACAGCTTCACTCGCCTTTTCATCAATGTCCGGGAGACCAAAGGCCTGATTAATCGTAATAGGCGACAGATTGTACTGATGACCGCGGACCCAAACCGGAATTGATAGAGAGGTTGTCTTAACAGCAGGAAGATGTGCCCAAAATTCAAAAACGAAGGACTTGACATACCCAGGGAGACCAGCGAGGGTACTCATACAACCAAGAGCACGAAGCAGAGGTTCAATCACCAGAGGAAGCACCGTCAAATCAACCATTCGTTCTTCAAGAATCGTAATCTTAGCAAAAATATCATACCTGTCATGTGCTTAGGCTGAGAAGAACCGAGTCAGATCTACGATTGGTTGAGAAGAGGAAGGGGCACCACGAGTGCGAGTACGGGTGCGACGAGATGTGTTACCAGAAGTAGTGACGCGCCTCTTAGATCGAGTGACAGGAACATGTGGACTTTGTGCATACACAGGAGAAGGCACAGACGTCGGAATTTCAGGTGCAATAGGAATGGATTCCGACAGAGTGTGGAACGCAGGCACCGGGGACACGGGAGGAGAAGTCACTGTATTCGAAGGTGGTACAAGAGTCTTCTCATCATTGATAACCAGAGGTAAGGTGCAAAAATCAACAGATGGAGCTGGTGATGTGACAGGCGCAGAGAGATCAAGAGGTCATGGGGACTAAAACGACTGTCGGGAAGAGGAATCAGAGACAGACATTGCGGAGGATTGAGCAACCAATTGTGAAATTCCTGAGAGAAATTTGTTCATTACGCCAAGTGACTTGAGGAACTAAGACCAAAAAGTTAGGTTTTGTAGAGACTTGGAGAGTCGCGACTGTTCAAGTCAGGAGACAACCCTAGAACCAAAGAGTCATCTTCGCGCCTTTAGGCAAGTAAAACCAAGATGGGCCAGTATTTGTGTCCACAGAAAAATTTAGCATAGGCCCAGACATAGACCACAAGCCCCTTTTTGAACCAACCCACCGTGACAAATATTATTTTCTTGTTAGGGACATTGTTTCCTGTGAGCTACACATTTTTAAAACACACAAGGATATTAGGCAACCACTTAATATATCAAGAAACTAGAGAGACCATGATGATAAATAGAAACTTTAGAGAAATATAGGTTGTGCACGACATCTACCAAACCACCAGACAATGGGTGGTGCACATGAGACAGACCAGAACACACAACATTGGATACGAGATGAGTTTATAACAGAGGCTAGTCTTTCACACTGGCATGCCTTAATCCAACAATACACTCGTTTTCAACCTTCTGAGATTACACAAGGCAGCTAGAATTTCCTTTGGGTAAGCATATGCTTGAGCATTATCATTTGACTAGTAAAATGCTCAAAATGAACGAATATTGGTAGATCCTCAATATTGTTTTATTTTTATTTTTTATTTTATTTTATAGTATAAGCATATATGTGTGATACCCTCAGCTCTTTGACCTCCTTGTGATAATCTCAACTGTACGAGTGATCATATATGACGGCATGACAGGCAGCTCTTTTCCTCTGTTCATCAAGTTAGTTAGTGAGAACCTTTATCATATTGTAAGTCCCAGTTATACCTCAGTGGTGCAGTTTGGAAGTTTTAAAGTTCACAGACCCCAATAGACTTGCGAAGATCCACAAATCTATTGAAATCCAATGGTTTGGTGAAGATGTCAGCAAGTTGAAGTTCTGTGCTCACATGTTCTATCATCACAACTTTGTCTTCTACTAGTTCTCTTATAAAATGGTGCCTTATATCAATGTGCTTTGTTCGTGAATGTTGCACAGGATTTTTCGAAATATTAATGGCACTTTGATTGTCACAGCGGATCAGCATTGAGCCTGTGGCATATCCATAGTCATTGCTCATATGTTTCATCCACAATAACTGAGTACAACAGCTCCCCAAGGCAATATACTCAGCCTCGGCAGTGGACAATGACACACAGTTCTGTTTGCGACTCAACCAAGCAATTAAGTTGTTACCCAGAAAAAATCCTCCACCACTGGTACTCCTTCTATCATCTAGGCTTCCTGTCCAGTCAGCATCACAATACCCTGTAAGATTTGGATTGCTGTCTTTAGTGTAGTACAACCCGAGATTTAAGGTTCCTTTGACATATTTTACAATCCTCTTTAGTGCCTTAAGATGAGACATCTTTGGCTGAGCTTGATATCTGGCACACACCCCCACACTAAGACTGATATCATGTCTCCTTGCTGTGAGATACAACAGACTCCCAATAACACCACGATATAACTTTTGATCTACATCTTCATCTTTTGAAAGCTTGCACGTAGTGCTCATTGGAGTTCTGGCTACCTTGCATGTGTCCATTCCAAAGCATGACACCAAGTTCTTAGCATATGTGCTTTGTGAAATAAATACTCCATCATCTTTCTGTTGAACCTGCAATCCAAGAAAATACGTTAGTTCACCACACATACTCATTTCGAATTCTTGTTTCATACACTGGACAAAATTAAGCACAAGTGATGAGTTAGTGGACCCAAAAACTATGTCATCCACACAGATTTGAACCACCAAGATATCACCATCTTTTGAATAATGAAACAAGGTTTTATCCACACTTTCTCTGATATATCCTTGCTCTAACAAGAAGATTGTCAGCCTTTCATACCAGGCCTTAGGCGCCTGTTTGAGTCCATACAACGCTTTCTTCAGTTTGTACACATACTCAGGTTTTTTATCATCTTCAAAATCATTTGGTTGTTCCACAAACACTTCTTTTTGTAAGATCCCATTTAAGAAGGTACTTTTAACGTCCATTTGATGTAACTTAAACCCCATCACACATGCCATGCCAATTAGAAATCAAATAGATTCAAGTCGTGCTACAGGTGCGAAGGTTTCATCAAAGTCAATTCCTTCAATTTGGGAGTACCCTTGAGCTACTAGCCTTGCCTTGTTGCGTACCACATGACCAGTTTCATCAATCTTGTTCTTGAATATCCATTTGGTACCTACCACATTCGCATTCTCAGGTCTTGGAACCAAGGTCCATACATCACTTCTTGTAAACTGCTCCAGCTCTTCTTGCATTGACACTATCCAGTATTCATCTTGTAATGCTTCCACATGTGTCTTTGGCTCTATTGATGATACGAAACACGAGTACCCCACCATCTCTCTAAAATAATTTGCTTCTTTCTGGTTACTCTCCCATCAGTTACATTACCAATTACATCCTTTTCAGAATGATTACGATGTACACTTGGATTAATTATCTCATGTGGTTGCCCTGATACCAATTGAAAGATTGGTAGAACACACGAATACAATTAGTTTAAGATTAAATACTTATTAAGCACACAAGTCTATATTTATTTAACTTGTTTAATAAGTTATTACACCACAATAACCTTATTAGCTTAACAACTACCCAAAACCCCCCAAATTGTTCTTTCTCACAAGATCTAAAAACCTCTCGAACAAAAACTCAACTCTCACCAATAACCCTAAAAACTTGCGGCTCAAAAGTGTTAATCTTTTCCTACTCTTTTGAGCCTTTAAATAACATTCTCACCCTAACAACATTTCCAAAACTTCATAAGTTCCTTTTTTCTTCAAACTCGCAAACTTCCTTTTTATTTGTCAGCACCTCAGTTTTCCTTTTCTTTGTTTAGACCACTTTATTCTTGACCGGATCTTCCTTAAACCATCTTTGCTTTATTCTTGACCGGTTCATAACTTCATATCCCTTTCAGAGGTAACCAATTATCATACCATATCCGTGAAGTTTCCCATTTACCTACAAGAACTCTAAGGCCTTATTGAAGTAGATCTCGACCTACCAGAATAGATTTCCAGCCATAAGAGTGTTGTGTTCCTAAAGTAGCTTGTAAAATGGTTGTTCTAGGGTAGTATCTACCTTTGAGCAATCTTGCTAAAAGAGATTGTGGGTAATTTAAGAGCCTCCAGCTTTGTTTTGCTAGAAGGGCATTATTGAATCTTTCAATATCCTTAAACCCCAGGCCACCCTATCTCTTTGGTGTGATAACTTTGTTCCATGCTAACCAGTGCATGGACCTTTGATTAGTGTTAGTCTGCCACCAATATTGTTTAATGACCCTATCTATTTCTTCACAGATACCTTGAGGTAGTTGAAAACATGTCATGGAGTAAATTGGCATTTCTAAACCTATTGACTTAAGTAAAATCTCTTTCCCAGCATGTGATAAATACTTGTGGCTCTATCCAACTGTTCTATGTTTAATCTTTTCCACTATATACTGAAACATATATGTTTTTTTCCTCCCAAATTGGGCAGGAAGACCTAGATATTTTCCATATCCCCCTTCATTGTGTATATTGAGTAAGTTTCTAATCCTAGTTTTCATCTCAGGAAATACTTTTGCACCAAAAGTAATAGCTGATTTATTTAAATTTATCATTTGCCATGAAACTAATTCATATTGATGCAATATGTCCTTAATTGCAGAGGCTGAAGATAAATTAGCTTGACAAAAAAACATTGAGTCATCTACAAATAACATATGGTGTATAACTGGACCTTGATTACTTATCTTAATCCCCCTAAACTGGTTATTCCCAGCTGCTCTCTTTAACATATGACTTAGAATTTCAGAACAGAGTATAAAAAGATAAGGAGACAAGGGATCCCCTTGTCTCAAACCTCTTTCTGGACTAAAACATTCTTTTGGTGAGCCATTGATAAGGATAGAGAATGTAACAGATTTTATGCAAGACATTATTCAACTAATCTAGAGGTTGTGAAAACCCATGTAATGAAGTGTGTTTTCTAAAAAGTTCCACTCTAACCTATCACATGCTTTAGAAATGTCTGTCTTTTTGGCCATAAAAGAATTAGAAACACGTCTTCTAACTTTAAGACTATGTAATAACTCATGTGCAATGAGAACATTGTCAGTTATCATACGTTGAGGAACAAAAGCAGATTGTTCCTCGGATATCAGTTTAGGCAAGATAGGTTTGAGTCTATTGACCAAGATTTTAGATATGATTTTGTAACTAACATTACAAAGTGCTATTGGTCGGAAATACAAAGTGATATTGGTCGGAAAACTGACATTCTGAGAGGTGAATCTACTTTAGGTATCAAGCAGATGTTTGTGTGGTTTAAATTTTCATCTAAAGTCCCAGTTGTGAAGAAGTTGGTAACCATGTCAAACAATTGAGGATGTATATCTTCCCAAAACTGCTGATAGAACTCACTTTTAAAACCATCTGGTCCTGGTGCCTTAGAAAGAAACATTGAAAACAAAGCATGTTTGATTTCATCTAATGTAACGGGGCTAATTAGGCCTCTGTTCATTTCATGTGTAGCCCGTGGTTCAAATCCATGAAACACCGAGTGTTGTTGTTCTAAATTCAAGGTATTACTCTTGAATAAGTCCTGGAAGTAATCTCTAGCAACAGTAGCAATAATTGTATTTTCTAAAAGTTTGAAGTTTGAATATTTTATGTTTTTATTATAATGAATAAAGTTTTATTTATTTTATTAATTTTTATATGTATTACAATAAGGAATATTTTACAAATGAAAAAGCACCAAAGAAAATATATAACAAAATTTGTATACCAAATAGTGGAACAACACATTATTACGAGAAATCAAAGATTTTTATTTGATTTAAAAATGTCAAACATAATTATCAATACAATATATGGTCATGTAGATTTGATTGAGAGAGTTGGTAAAGGGATGGGAAAAAACCCCAAAACCTGGAATTTGAACTTGAACCCAATAAAAAAATATACCCAAACGGTTATTATTTTTTTATAAGTTTGGATACCCGAACCAGGATAGATATTACCCAAAACCCGAAATAATCTAAATGGATACCCAAGCTTATGACTATTGTATTAAAAATGCAGTTATGTATAAATTTAATATCATATATACAGAAAGATATATTTTAACTATTAAGTTGTGTAATTTAGTGGAGTAATGAATTTTTGATGCCTTATATATTTTTTATACATTAAATTTTATAATTAAGTTGAATTAGTATAACAAAATGTCTCGTATAATCTCTTACACTAATATAAATTTCATTGAATATATAAATTTAAACGAAAAAGAAGAAGAAATCATATTTAAGTTAATTAATAAATCGGTTTCACACAAATTACAATTTTAAATCGATTTAAATTATAAAATTTTAGGTCGGTTTGACTTATCTTTTTCTAAAAAATCCGGATATACCTGAACCCAACTAGAAAATATAATATACCCGAACGGGTTCTAGATTTTCTTATCGAAAATCAGAAAACCTGAAAAACTGGATTTGAACCCGAATATCCACCCTAAATTGGTATAATGAACTTTAAGTTGCCTAATGTAATTTTTTCCATTGATACTGCCTAGAAGAAATATTTTGAGGGTTACAGATGTATCTCAAAAAAGTTGACACATGGTTTGTAACTGAGGATAAAAATAAGTATATGTAAATAATTTCTTATAAACTTGGAAACAAAACTCATTGTTGAAAAATTATCAACACTTTCGTCTTGTTTGTGTCACACATATATAAATGTAATATGGTCGCATCTTGTGAAGGAAAAAAATCCATAAGATCTTTATGGCATAATTGTCTCGGTCACTCATAAACCATAATGATGCAAAACATCGTAGAGAATTTGGTTGATCATTCTTTGAAATCCCGTGAAATATGCCAAGGAAATAAAATGACATGTTTTGCTTTTTTCTTGAGATATTACTTATAAGGTCATCACCACAAAAAAATTGATAACAAATGACAAGATTGTCTTGATCAAATTTAAGGCAATATGTGTAGATAATACATCAACCATTTAGACAACTATATATTCTATGGTATTAATAAACGCATTCTGCATATGGTCACATGTTTGTATATTTTTATCTAGAAATATTTAGTTTGCGAGATTTACAACTCTAATTATTAAAGTGATAGTTCAATTCTCTTAGCATACTATTAAAAGAGTTAGATTAGACAATGTTGATAAATTCACATTCCAACATTCAATGCCTTTTTTATAGTAACAAAGATTGAAGTTAAACATCATGTAACTTATGTTTAGACACAAAATAGTTTGGCTGAATCATTATTTAAGCGTTTGAAATTGATAATAAATAAAATAAATATAACAAAAATATCCAAAATTATATAATTTATGAAAAAACTAAATTTATTATATAGCTCATGCGTTTTTGTTTATGAAAATAAAACTCATGTTTATAATATAGCAAATATAAAGAATATGTCTTATTTTGCAAGTGTTTTTTACTAAATGAAATAATGCGTTTTGTTCTCTGTTAAATATTTAACTTCGCTAATGAAAGATGTTCATTTTGTGGAAAAGAAAATTTAGATTTTAAAATATTTTAAAAAACCTTGTATTAAAATCACAAATCTAAAGCAATCTTTCCTTTTCTTGCTTGTCTCTCACGGTGCTGCTCGCCGGACTTCGGCGT
>OVBE01009642.1:0-15831 GCA_900406425.1 Iberis pinnata
TTCTAAGATGACTTGAAAGTCAAAGTCGTTCTCTGGCAGAGGACCAACAGTATACAATGTCTTCTCTCCATCATATGCCAACCTTTTACAGTCAAGCGCAGAAGAATAGGTCTTGTACAGCTGGTCAATAAGCTTTCTGCCAATTCCTTTGCCATCAACATCCTCGCCGTTTTCTTTGGTGATGCTAACCTACAAAGAAACACATACGTTAAACGTCTTATACAAAGACCCTGATAACAGAATACAATAAAGTGTCAGAAAAAGATCTTACATTGTACTGGTAAAATACTACTTCCGGCTGTCCCACAGAAACATTGAAGTGATTGGTGCACAATTCAATTCGGTTTCCTGTATTTCCAACGCCACGTCTAGTTACGATGGGATAGTCTCGATAGTTAGGCTGTTCTGGCTTTGTACTTATGGTTGGCGGTGACAAAGATGAAGATTCCTCCATCCTTCCCGGAATAAATTATCTGCAAGAGATAGATAACTGGGTGTTGGCTACGGTGTGGCAAATATCAGACAACATAATGTTCAGAGGACCCGGTAAGATAGAATACTATATTAACGAGTGAATACTCACAAAACACTACATATTACACCTGAAAAGATGATGGAATGCCACAACTCAAGCTTCCCTAAAACATCCTAGGTTCTTATAACAAGGTGTACTCAAGGAAAGAGAAAACAATAAAACCATCGAAGAGATGATAAAACAGATCAAAGGTAACTCAGTATCCTTGAAGTTTCAAAGGAAACACAATGTTGAAGTGAAGATGGTATCCTTGACGAGCTAAGAAGCAACTCATGTCAAGTTTTTCGGCACAGAAGCTGCATGCAACCAAGAATACTAAAGCTATACTAGAAAATTTACTCAGCAGAAGCAGTCACTAATGGAAATATAGCATCTATAAACCAGCATTCCCCAACCTCGGATGATATTCAATAACGTATTAAGAACATCACACAAACAAACAATCACTACAATGTAGCATGCAGTAGCTTTACACGATTGTGAAGAGGATATCGATGAAGACAAAACCATACAATTATCAAAAGAGAAAATCAANAAAGCAGTCACTAATGAAAATTATAGCATCTATAAACCAGCATTCCCCAACCTCGGATGATATTCAATAACGTATTAAGAACATCACACAAACAAACAATCAGTACAATGTAGCATGCAGTAGCTTTACACGATTGTGAAGAGGATATCGATGAAGACAAAACCATACAATTATCAAAAGAGAAAATCAAGCTTCATGCAATATTTTTAAAGGAAAACTCGGAAAGTGACAAATCAAGGATAAAGAGCAGAAAGTAAAAACCTAGCTCTGAAACAGTGAGCGAAGGAGGTTCTCCTGAAGGAAATCATACAGGGAAGCGAGAATAATCGGAGCATATCTCTCCGACGCTACGGAATCAGCGATACAAACAGTACTATAAACAATCGAAGAAGAAAAAACTGAAAAATCGAGTCAGAATTGCATACCTTCAAGGAACTAAGAAGGTGATTTCTAGGGTTTCGGCGAGACTAGGGGCTAAAGGATTTAGCTCATTTCTCTTCTTGGTCAGTCTCTAAAGAATGGAGGGAACGTTTCGCGAGATTGAAAAAATTAAAATCAGGAAAAATTTCTTATATTATATACATATAAATTTTGAGAAATATGATCAGTCAGATAAATTAATTTAGTATTTTTTGTCATAAAAGATAATAAAATAATTAAGACGAAACGACGGTATGTTTTGCCATAACCAACGTGTGTTCGTGTTCATTGTTCTTGATTAATGGATCAATTTGAAACCTATGAAGAAGCTCAGAAGTCTATCAAATGCCGATAATTCAGAAGCAAGTGCTGGCTAGGCGGACGGTTCTTGAATCATTCCCGACAACTTTTTGGAGTCAGCGACAAAAATGAGAATTGACGCTCCTTCTCAACTAGACATGACATCGCCCACAAAAGGCTTAAAAGTTCCGTATAAAGAGCTGAGATTCCTCGTCGTGTACTAGAGAGACCAATAATATTTGTATATTCATCCCCATCCTTAAGATACAACCGAGACCACTAGTAGTATTTTTCATCTTCAAGGATCCATCAACATAAGAAATTGTTACACTAATCAATATGGGAGGAAGTTTAGTGGGAACTACTCTTATTGAAGAGCAAAGAATAGTATTGTCCAACTTGCCAATAGTGCGCAAGACACCATTCAGAAGCCTCCTTCATAGCTAAATCTATGGTGTCGCTAGGCTCCCATATCTTGTTATTGAAGATCAAGTCATTTATGGCTTTCCAGATATACCACAAATCCAAGGATATATATTAACAAGTCATCGCCTGGACCATTTCTCGGGGGACGGTGAGAAGAAAGTAGTGAATATTCTCATAAATATTCTCTGTTGGAAAAATGGTATTTGAATTAGGAATAACAGAAAAAGCCCAACATTGAAAAGTTGGTGGACATGTAAATAACGCATGGTTAATAGTCTCACTGTCCGCACCACATCGAGCACATATTGCATCAAGACAAAGTTTCTACCTTCGCAATTTCTCAGTAACCGCTAAAGCTCCAGATAGAACATGTCACAGAAAATGGCGTAGTTTAGGTGGGATACGAAATTTCCAAATCCGCGCTTTTATCTCATTGAGCGAAGGTAACTAAATATCAAAAAGACATTTTTGGTTGATATTGGTCACGGGCAGCTTAAACCTGATTTGACCGTGTAATTTCTAGACTTAGTATGGTGCCAAAGATACGCATAAGGAAGGCAGACTGATGGTCGAAGATTCAATTTGAATGGATTATCGTTAGGAAAAATTAAATTTCTAATACTCGATGTGTTCCACAAAGAGGTACCTCCATTAAAAGTTCAGATACTCGTAAATCCATATGTGTGATTTGTCCTTTGTTGCGCGCAAGAAAGGGTGCATTGTAGGGTATCCACCAATCTGACCACACCCTAGTATCCTCTCTAGTTTTTACTATTCGGAAATGTCCTTGCAACAGTAAAGATCTGGCCTCCCATATACTTTGTCAACCATAAAATGGCCAATTTGGCTCAGTAGCCTGAAAGGATAATATCTTCCACGAAGTACTTAAGATGATAGAGATGATGGTCTAGTATATATATCTTCAAAATTTGCTTTGCAAGCAAAGCTTGGTTGAAATCATCTAGGGATTTGAAACCAATCACATCTCAATACCCTAAACCCTGATACCATGCCACCCATTGAATCCCCCTTGTTCTCCCAGTGGAGCTCTACCAAATATTGGAAATCGCATTGATTATTTTCTGAATTAGTCCTTTTGGTAACATGAACGCTACATGACATATGTAGGGATAACCTGAGCAACTGACTTGATCATGATCTCTTTCCCACCTTTTGAAAAAAGTTTTGCTGACCAACCATTAGTGCGAGAATTTAAACGATCTTTAAAAAGGGGAAGATCTGAGCGCGAGAACCCTGTAGCTATTCTGGTATACCCACATATTTGCCTTTACCACCCTCGTTATAAATTTCTAGTATTTTCTTCAACAAAAATCGATCCTGATGTGGTATATCTTTTCCAAAGATAATTGTTGACTTATCCAAATTAATGCACTGACATGAGGTTTGACCATATGATGTCAAAATATTTACAATCGTCTCACGCTTTTGCCATTCGAATACCCTCAAAAAGTCGTCCCTTGTTCATTTTTTTTAAGGTTCGCGATGAGCACCTTAGTGCATAAGATAAACAGATAAGGTGAAAGTGGATCACCTTGTCGTAAACCTCTGCTCGGCTTATTTCATTCTTTAGGTTCCCCGTTGATTAGAAGCTTATAATGAACAATAGTCACACACTCCATAATCCATGTGATTCGAAGCTCCGAAAAGCCTATCCTACCAAAACCGCGACAAAAAAATCTACTCCACCTGATCATAAGCATTACTCATGTCCGTTTTAATATTCATATAATCTTTTTGACAAAACCTTTTGTATTCAAAGCGTGAAAAGCCTATTGGGCGAGCAAAATATTATCAGAAATAACTCTATCTGCAACAAAAGCTAATTGCGACTCTGAGATTAGGCTTAGAAAGAACCGTTTTAAGCATCAACAAATAACTTTTGGTATGATCTTATAATTGACTTTGTATAAACTAATTGGTCGAAACTTATGTATACTCTAAGGTATTTATGTTTTCGGGATCAAACAAATATGTGTCTCATTTAACCTCAAATCTGACTGGCCCGTCGACATTAATGCTTAAATCGAGTGAACTATGTGGGCCCCAACAATGTGCTAGTATCGTTAGTAGAATACAACAGTCATCCCATCAGGTCCGAGGACCTTTTCCGTACTCATTTCAAATAATGCCATTTTAACCTTCAATTATATCAAAGGCGCCGTAAAACTGACATTCATAGACTCAGTCACAGTTGTTATGACTAGATCCAATGCATGCTGAAGATTAATAACCGTAGAGCCCTATAACATTTGGTTAAAATAATTAATAATCTCATCTTCAATGTCCTCATCTTTCTCTATCCAACTATCCGACTCTGTTTTAAGACATACAATACGAATATGAGCCATGCGTTTCTTTGTAGAAGCATTGAAAGAAACTAGTAATACAGTCGTCTACTTGTAACCAATCCACTCTACTTTTTTGTTTTTAAAAAGCTCTTCCGCTGACATAGTTATGCATATACGCTCAGTTAGTAATGGAATCTCCAGCAGAAGATTATCGTCCATGTGAGCATGTTCAATATGAGATTTGATAGCATCAATTGATATGTAAGAATTCAATTGGGCCTTCCGTTTTCATTGTGAAATTAATCATCGACAGTCTTTCACTATTTCATATGAATAAAGGTAACGCTGGATCTTTCCATTCCCAACCTTGCCGCACTACCTTGTCAAACTTCGGTTTCCAACCCATCTTTTTATCAATTTGAAAAATAAAAATGAAGAAATTTATGTTTTTTGTCAAATAAAAATGTTAATTTTACTCTTTTTCAAGTGAACAAATAATTATTTAATAATTTGTTAAGTGGATTTGAAGTGTGTTCGAGTTCTTGAATACAAGGGTTGAGACATCTTATCTTTTGTCTTTCTTGGTAGATTTGTGCCATGAACTTTTATAAAAGGAGACTGGATAATTCGGTTTGTTCATGTTTTTAGTGAGTCGAACCGGGTAGCTGATGGTTTAACAATTCACAATTTTTCTCTTCAATTAGGTTTTCATTAGTTAGAGTATGTACCAAATGTGCTAGAGATAGTTATTTAAATGATTTGGCATGGATTACGTTTTATGTGTTTTCTATAAATATATTTTATGCTTTTTGTCAAATAACAATGTTATTTATTACTCTTTTTTCGAGTAAATAAATAAATTATTTTACTACGGGCTATGGTTGGCATGAAATAAAAGTTTTCAGCGAATAATATGTGAAGCGGAATTGGAAGTGTGTTGGAGTTCTTGAACACATGGATTGAGATCAAATATCTCGAATACTTAAATTATCAACAACAATAAAAAGTTGTATGAAAAAATACTAAAATAAACATCTGTTCACTTAGAAATGTATTGAATGTGAAATTTGGAAGGATTTATGTTAAAATAACAAATAATGAAATCTACTGTTATCAGAAATATTTTAAGTAGTTGAATTATGGTGATTTGATAGTAATTTAGTGGATTTTCTTATTTAAAAATACAAAAAATTTAAATTTATGTGAGATTATAGAAAATTTTAAAACAAATCACATACAATTTTTTAATTCACCTCAAATCACATATAAAATCAGTATAAGTCAGTGATTTTAAATCATAATTAATGGTGTTTGAATACATGCCCCTAGTCAATATTACCTTACCAAAATTTATTTCGCTTACAAAATAATTTTGTTTTATATATAGAAAAAAGCTTTTGTAAGCATACACACACAAAAAAAGAAAATAATCTAAATAAAAGTATAAAACCAATGAAAATAATTTAAATAAAGACCGAAAACCCGACGAAAAAGACCCGTACCCGCACTCGAGGGAACGTCAACCACACGCGCAAAACGCGCGCGTAAGTAAACAACGTGTGCCTTTTGTATCCTCAGAAAACAACCACCGTGGATCCCACACATCTCAGCCTTACTCCTCCTCATCTCCGCCACATCCACCATTCTCTTCTCACACTCCGATTTTCTATTACTCTCAAACGACAACAAAAAAGAAATTAGTCGAAATATTTTTTCGAGAGGAAGGAAAATTTTAATGGAAGAGATTTCCACGGATCCACTTGTTCCGGCTGTAAAACCTGATCCTAGGATATCCTCAGTTGGCGAAGGTACTCATCGTCATGAAATTGACGACGGAGGAAGCGGTAGAGACGGTGGTTCAGAGATTGGAGTTCCTGATCTGGATAAAGACTTGCTATGTCCGATTTGTATGCAGATAATAAAGGACGCTTTCCTCACAGCTTGTGGCCATAGTTTCTGCTATATGTGTATCATCACACATCTTAGGAACAAGAGCGATTGTCCATGTTGTAGTCAACATCTCACGAACAATCAGCTTTATCCTAATTTTCTACTCGATAAGGTTTCTTTCTGCTTCTAATCTGAATCGTTAGCGAAAGATTTTGAAGTTTTTGTTGCTTAGCATTTCATTTCAACTTCTGGTGGCTTCTCGTTTAAGGCTTAGCTTGAGATTAAGTTTGGTTTTACATTGATTTATATGAAATTAAGGAAGCTGCTTCGTCTTTAGTCGAATGCCATGAATCATACCTTTAGATTTTCAATGAAATGATTCTCTAGATCAGCTAATAGACACATAATTCTGCATATCATGATGCATAAATCTTTACTCTGTAACTCAATAAGTAGTTCAGACTTAGTTCAATAAACTGTATTCTATTGAATCTGTTGATCTATTATGTGACTTTTTTTGTACTGAATATGTAGCTATTGAAGAAGACTTCGGATCGGCATGTGTCAAAAACTGCGTCGCCTTTGGATCAGTTTCGGGAAGCATTACAAAGGGTCGGTTCTTGACAAGCCTTTAATGTTCAACTCTTCCTCTTTAAGTTGGTATTATCAGTTTAATTACTGGTGTGAAAAAAGTTTCTTTGCCTAAAAGTCATTTTGTTTGAGCAAATTTTGACTTCCTGCATTCATCCTTAGACAGGGTTGTGATGTGTCGATTAAAGAGGTTGATAGTCTTCTGACACTTCTTGCGGAAAAGAAAAGAAAAATGGAACAAGAAGAAGCTGAGAGGAATATGCAGATACTGTTGGACTTTTTGCATTGTCTGAGGAAGCAGAAAGTTGATGAACTTAATGAGGTTGGTTTGCCTGGATTTTGGATTAGCATTGGGTTACATATTAACAATTACTCTTGTTGTTCTTGGACTTGTTATTTTGGCTTTGAAAAGGTTATTCCATGGGTATATGCTGGAAAAGGAAGAAACTAGTTGTTAAAAAAGATGAATAAACCATTTTTTATCGATAAACGATCGTAGTATTAGTGTGATGTAAATCCCGAATGTTTAGATGAGCTCTCACAGATGACAATTGATGGAATTCTGCCATTAATCTGGTTTTTCCATCTTATTGTAGGTGCAAACAGATCTCCAGTATATTAAAGAGGATATAAATGCCGTTGAGAGACATAGAATAGATTTATATCGTGCTCGGGATAGGTATTCTGTGAAGTTGCGGATGCTCGGAGATGATCTGAGCACAAGAAATGCATGGCCACTTGAGAAGAATCACAGTGGCTTCAACTCCAATTCCCTGAGCATAAGAGGAGTAAATTCATTAGGCAGTTTTCAAAACAAAAAGGTAGAGGGAAAGGCCCATGGAAGCTCTCATGGGATACCGAAGAAGGACACATTGAGTGGGTCAGAGTCCCAAAGTTTGAATCAGTCATCTGTCTCAATGGCCAGAAAGAAACGGATCCATGCTCAGGTTCGTTCCTTCTTGTCTACTCACCTCTTGAACATATTATTTTCTCTGAATTGGTACGACGACAAATGGGATTATAGTATTAGATAGTTGTCTGTTTAGAGAAATCGTGCTAGCCTACAATTAGTAGTTAGTACTATGTCTAGCCACCCTTAGTCGGTTGGATCGACAGCTCGAGAGATAGAAAGAGGTTGTTGATAGCATGTAAATCTTACTGCATAGAGGCCTTCGATTAATACTCACTTTTTTGGTAATTAAGCCGCTTCTAATTTCTCTGATACTGGAGCAAGACTAGTCACAATAGTCTCTAGACTCTAGATTATAGACGCACTAACAATTCTTTGAATATTAAGTAATGGCATCTAGATAGTTACAATAATTTAACTCAAGAAATCCTGTATGGCCCTTGGTATCTATTCATTCCTGTTTGTTGAAATGTAGACTTGATAGGCTAATTCCAGCTAAGTGTTTTTTCTTGTAGTTTAATGATCTACAAGAATGTTACCTCCAAAAGCGGCGTCAGCTGGTAGACCAACCAGATAGTAAACAAGAAAGTGATAAGACTGTTGTACGCAGGGAAGGCTATAGCAGTGGTCTAGCAGATTTTCAATCTGTGTTGACGACTTTCACTCGCTACAGGTAGAGTAGCGACTGACTCTTTCCAATTGGTCTAGTCATGTATAAAAAGTGTCTTCAAATATATCTATATCTTTATTGCACTCTTTATTGACAGTCGTCTGAGAGTTATAGCTGAGATTCGACACGGGGATATATTTCATTCAGCCAACATTGTATCAAGGTAAATCCAAGTCCTTGTTTGTTATTTCAGATGATAACTAATTAAGGAATATCTTCTAACCAACCGACTCATAAAGATCAAAATACCCCCTAAGTGATGAGATATTTCTTCTTGCTCTTGTGGCTCCATTATCTTTCTCTTTTAATTGCTTTAATATAGGGTCTTTCAGTAGTTTACATGCTTAATCTTTATTTTTTGAACGTGTGCAAGTCTATGACCATCTTGCTGAGATTTTCTAAATGAGAGTGTGGTTCCTTTTCAGCATAGAGTTTGATCGTGATGATGAGCTGTTTGCCACTGCTGGTGTTTCTAGATGTATAAAGGTCTTTGACTTCTCTTCGGTATGTTCAACTGAATCTTCTTTCCCATAGTTATGCTCTTCTGTCACTTTGTTAAAGAAAGTTTAGTTTGATGTATGATAGCCCATTACATTTCTTTTCCTTAGTATTGCATAAAACAATGAATTATCCAAGCTTCTAAACGGTCAAGTTGTTAATTGTAGTATTCTGTTTTCCATTGGACTACACTGGATTAATTGAAGATGATTTGTGTAATTTCCAGGTTGTAAATGAACAGGCAGATATGCAATGTCCAATTGTAGAGATGTCAACTCGTTCTAAACTTAGTTGTTTAAGTTGGAATAAACATGAGAAAAATCATATAGCAAGCAGTGATTATGAAGGAATTGTAACTGTATGGGATGTAACTACTAGACAGGTGAGTACTTTTCCCTATCAAATCCTCTATTGTTCCTTCAAAGACATTCATTTCATGATATATCCAATGTTTCTAAAATTTTATGTAAACTACTGGTGACAGAGTCTTATGGAGTATGAAGAACACGAAAAACGTGCCTGGAGTGTTGACTTTTCACGAACAGAACCATCTATGCTCGTATCTGGTAGTGACGATTGTAAGGTACCTCATGAATTTGTCAAAATTCTCTAATGAACTAAAGATATGAATGAACTTAGCATACACAACCAGTGAGCACCTTTAAACTCAGTTAGCCTTATTATGTTATGTTTGAATCAGGTTAAAGTTTGGTGCACAAGACAAGAAGCAAGTGTTATAAATATCGATATGAAAGCAAACATATGTTGTGTTAAATACAATCCTGGCTCAAGCAACTACATTGCGGTATTTATCTCTTTCACAAACTTTATACATCTCAGATTTATATTCACTATTTATGTTTTAAGCTATCACGGATTCTCAACTCGACGTTTAAGCTTGTTGTTTTGTTATAGGTCGGATCAGCTGATCATCACATTCACTATTATGATCTAAGAAACATAAGCCAACCAGTTCATGTCTTTAGTGGACACAAGAAAGCAGTTTCTTATGTTAAATTTTTGTCCAACAATGAGCTTGCCTCTGCATCTACAGATAGCACATTACGTTTATGGGATGTCAAAGACAACTTACCGGTAAATTCTATTACCCGACTCAATCTTGCTGATTTTGTTTAAAAAAAAAAAAAACGAAAAAATTAAGTCTTGACCTGAGCATTTTGGGTCGGGTTATCCGATCTTCCACCTTAACCATAAGAATCGGATACGAGTAATGATAATTACCATTTGGATTAAAAAATAATTTAAATGGATATGGGTTGGATAAATGTAATTATTCGGATATTTTAATTGTCCGTTTTGATAGTTAAATTTTTTAAAATATATTATTAAATTAACAATGCTAGTAGTATATTCTTAAATAAGTATAAGTTTTTGTGTTTTTATAAAATATGAAATCTAGTAGATATTAAAAACTTTAATAATTCTTATTTATGTCATATTCTAACTATTTTAATCAATTTTATGATTGATTTTATAAGAGTTAATGAACTAAAATAAACAATATTTCGTTGTGAATTTAAAAAATTTGTTTGTATTAGTCAAATTAATTACATATATTTTTCTACGTACATTATGAGTTCAAGTATTTATGGACATTGATTTTAACTATCCGAACCGTATATTATCCATTAATACTAGACTCATTTCTTTACGAATATGCTTTGTATGCTAATTTAACATAGTTTATTCGTTTGCCAGTTGCTAGCGGCAGCTAATCGATTAGCTGCATCTGTTATCAGTTGTTGGTTATGTTCGTTTGCCAGTCGCTAGCGGCAGCGATTAGCAGTCGCTGAATTTATTTTGAAATGCTAGAAAATTTGGCGGCTAAAATTTTTAATCACAGGTCTGCGAATAGTCGCTGGACCAGCGACTGACAAACGAACACAATTTTAATCGCTGTCGCTAGCGACTTGCAAACAAACAGGGCCTTAGTATCCAACCCCGTTACTCGAAATGAACACCCCTAATCTTGACGATGTGCTGTTTCAGGTTCGAACACTAAGAGGACACACAAACGAAAAGAACTTTGTAGGTCTCACAGTGAATAGTGAATATCTCTCATGTGGAAGCGAAACAAACGAAGTATATGTATATCACAAGGTTCACAAATCTAACTTTAACATTTTAAAACACTAACTTCAATCTAAGTGAATCATCATGAATATGAAATGATGCAGGAGATCACAAGACCTGTAACATCGCATAGATTCGGCGCACCGGACATGGACGATGCAGAGGAAGAAGCTGGTTCATACTTTATAAGTGCGGTTTGTTGGAAGAGTGATAGTCCTACAATGCTTACTGCTAATAGTCAAGGAACTATCAAAGTTCTGGTACTTGCTGCTTGATTTGTTAATAAGATTTGTAGCTTTCTTGACTTAATAAAAAACAGCAAAAATTTATCATCTATTTTTATTTAGTGTGAGCTATAGAGTGAACAAATTGTTAAGAAAAAGAAGTATTTTTATGATGATAGCTTGACTTCAATTCCTAAACATTAATTTGTATCAAAATGTAGTTTATCTTATGTTTTTTTTTTTTGTTTCTCTTTCGATGAGATTATAATAGGAAAAAGCTATAAGATATAAGATTTATAAATTAAAAAAATAAACTGTATGTATGAGATTATATAGTATAACATAATATATATATATTAGTCATGAATAGGTAAAATTAGTTTTAAACTTCAAACTATACAAACGAAAGTATAGAACTATATAATTTAGAGATCAATAAATTAGTTTTAGAGAATCCAAACGAAAGTATAGAACTGTACAAATTAGAAATTGAGAATATTAAATTATAAGAAGAAATGTATTACTAATAAGAATAAACGAAAAACATCTATGTGAAAAAATTAAAAGAAATCAGGTTGTCATGGTCTAGTGGTTACTACATTTGAATATGAGTCGTCTTGTTGGTCTAGACCAAAATCCAGTGAGTGGGTTAATCGAACGGTATCGTTCATCTTGGAGAGAAATTAAGGGTCTCGATCCTTAACTTTTCCTAGTTTACAAAAATAAAATATTAAATGTTAAATTTAAGGAAGAAAATAAATCAAAATAATTAATTCAACTATACTTTTTTAGTCAATTTTTTGATCTCTAAATTATAGAAAGACAAGTGCATTAACATAAATTCTATCAAAAAAATGGTAATGGAATCACGAGTGATCATATTCGAATTCTTATACTCCCTCCATCCTTAAATATGATATATTAGACAAAACTTTTGTTTTTAAAAAGACGTTTTTCTCACGTTTTAATGCACTTTTAATTGCAAATTTCAAAACACATTAATTGAAAAATTTGTTAATTACTAAAATACTATTGGTTTATAATTTTAAAATTATTCACTTAAAAAATAATATATAGTAACAATAATTGTGTTTTTTTAATGTGTAAAAGACTTAAAACATCATATATTTAAGAACATAAGAAATATAATTGAAGAGACGATAAAAATGTTAGAACTCGAACAACAATAACCAACAAACCAATTTAACTTACATGTTTTTACTATGTTGATTTGTTTAACCATGTTATGAGAATAATAAAAAGTCAAACCTTGACTCACCTACAAAGGAGTGTAAACCCATGCAACAAGTCGACAATGTGCATGTAGCATTAAGAAGAAGAAAGAAAAATCATTTGTTTAGTCTCCTAAATCCATGATAATTGATGGTTTTATTCATAATTGATATAATATAAATAGTAATCCTTTTATATTTGAATACGTAACTCTAAATGGCATGAAGTCTACGAACATGAGAACATGCATGCTTTGGAAGAAGTTTGAATTAAAGGGCCCAAAAAAAATCGGGGCTTCTAGCTCTTGTAGTAAAGAGATCACAGCTGTGACTTTCGCCACCTGAATTCGAATTCTGACCACCGTTAATTAACATGTGGTGAATTTTGACGGCTCTTCTGGATACCTTTGGCGATTGCGGATGCTTTAGACCTAATCGGAGTCCTTCGGAGCTTCGGATACCAAGATCATTAAAAAATAATAATAATAAATTAAATGGCCCAAAAAAAACATTTTAATGTTTTCATTCATATATACGTTAAATGCTAACATGCATCACTTCTTCCTCTTAGTCACTATAATTATATAGATTATATTTACAACCTTTTCTAATTCCCTAAGTTACAAATATTTGACTTTTTATTGAAAAAAAACCAAAAATCAAATCCTCGTTTGAAAGAAAACAATTTTTGTCACACCGAGGCGGACAATTTAACGTGTTTCTTCCCTTTAAGAAACCATTATTTGACCAAAAAAGAAAACAAAAGACATTAACAATAATACTACTTCATTATCAAGAAAAATAAAATACAAATACTACTTATTTTGTCGACTAATAGATTACTCTAATTTTTTTTGTTATAAGTTGTAAGTACTCCCTTCATTTTTTAAAATATTTTCGTTTTAACTATTATTTTTTGTTGCAAAAAAAATATAATTTTAGGTTTTCAATAATGATCTAGATTTTTCTGACCAATAAAATAATTATAGTATTTTTTCTATTGGTTGATTTAAAATACTTAATGTTGATAACTAAACTTTCTCTCTCCACCTTTTTTCTCTCTCGACTCTCTCCACACCAGCGGGACCTGTACGAGAAGAGAGGCAGCGAACTTCATCACCTCTGTTCGAGTAACAATCTACTGCACCGCGACTCAGCTCGTCGGCGAGACCCAACGCCGGCGGGCCGGCCAGTTCGTTATTCTCCCTCTTGCGATTCAGATCTGCATATCTCGCCTCTCAACAAGGTTCACCGGGTTCGTCGTGCGTGGGTAAAGAAGCTTCTACTCAACTATTCCGGCCATATCTGTTGAAGGTAGAAGCGTAGAAGACGGTGGTGGTGGGAGAAGATGGACCTCGAGGCAAGTCTTGAGCTGCTCTGTCAACGGTAAGAGAGGCGTCGGGGTTGTGCGGCGGTGCAAGAACTGTTGTCGTACAATACCGCCGTTAAACAAAGACTTTAGCTAGAGCAGATCTTTCCTAGATCTGCTAGAAATCTACCAATCTTTTTCCTATCTCGTTGTGGACATAAGACCGTACCAGCAATCTTCTTCCTCTCACAAATCGATTTTCCCGGTGGGTGGTGGTGTCAGCACCATCTCGGGGTTCACCGTCGGACCACCGGAGGGGCATATCCGATGGTTTTCGCAGCTAGCGCCGAGGGGAATCTGGTTTGGTTTTCAACTTAGATCTAGGGTTTTCTGTAATTAGGATTGGGCCCGGACATGATCTCTGATTATGAAAGCTCACTTGAATCTTGTTTGTTGGGATAAGATGTATTTTCTGAATTGTAATATGGACTGACTGATTGTAATTCGTTATATTTGAGCCTAATAAATACAAACTTTATAAAAAATATATAATGTTATTTTTATAGAAAACATAAATTTATTAATTCGTATGAAAAATTTAAAAAGACAATCTTTAAAAAATAGAAAGAGTATGTTTTAAGTTTACATATTTTCCCGTTTATCTTCACTCATTTAAGTCATTAATAATCAAAATCAAGTGGTAGGATGTATTTATTAGGGATGAAATATACTCCTTCCATTTTCTTATTGATAGATGTTTAAGATTTTTTTTTTAAATATTTTTTTTCTCCAATTTCCAATGTATAATTAGCTACTAATATTTTCTATTATGCCCATGTCTTTATATTTTTTTGTAAGTGTATTTAATGCTTTATATAAATCAATAAGGTTAAACATGTAATTTTCACAATTTTTTTTTGTAAGATTCACAAATCTTTTTAATATATGTGAAAAACTTAAAACATCTATTTATAAAAATAGAATTTAATTATTTTTAATATAAGTAAAAAACTTTAGAGAAAGCTTAATTTGAAACTGAGAGGCTATCTTTTTTTCTCTATTTTAGTTTTGATAGATCTAACATTTATTTTATAACTAGGAAAGAGTAAGAGATCAAAGTGTCTAATATCTAAAGTCAATTGAAATATCAAATAATTCATTCACCAGATTTTCTTTAATGGATTTAAATGTAACATAATTTTCATAATTTTTGACTGATCAAAAATAATGATTTAGAAACTTTATATTTGAGAATTATTCTCTCACAAAAAAAAATATATTTGAGAATTATTCTTGTAAGAAAAAACTAGTAAACCACTACCATTTTGTTATCTAACACACACACACATATATATATATATATATATATATATATATTTTTATAAACNTCTTATAAACTTTGGAAATTCCGGGCTTTTGACCCATAGTCTCCCATGATGCTCGGAACTTGCCGTTAATAATACTTGTTTAAAACGTAAATCACTCTTCCCAAGGGATTCGAACTAGTGATCTTAAACACTATTTGAAATACCTCAATCACTAAACCAAAATCTTTGGTTCTAACATATTTCTCCTAAGTGTTTTATTTATGTTTATGTATAATTTGACTCATAAACTCAAAACTACAACTTACTTCTCGTAGCAATAAGTCAGAAGTCGAGCGAAATTAGCAAATCATATAATATAATTATGAATTAAGATGGATTTGTTATAGAGAAAATTACTCTCAGTGCCATGAAGACCAACTGTAATTAGCGCCTCTACCACAATGTCCTTTTCTTTCAGACCATACCATAAAGTATCAAACGAATAGACGAAATTGCCCTCAACGAAATTGACTGCACGCGCCAACACTCGGAGTTTAATTTTAATTTTTTTTTAAAAATGG
>OVBE01009643.1:0-15831 GCA_900406425.1 Iberis pinnata
GTCAGCTCGGCGGTCCTAGGTGGTATCTACCAAAGGTCTCCGCCCATTTTCTTCTCAAGATTCTTCCTACATCTCCCACGGATTCTGGAACGATCTTCAGGAAGAAATACTTTGATTTCCAGGCGTGGATCTTGTCTCTCGAACCGACAGTTATCAATTTATACTATTGCTTGAAGTTGATGTAGACAAAGCCGGTGTTATTTTTTGTCCCCTTCTGTACAATCGAATTGATTGACGACATGTTCTCCAGGTACCTAATGCCGAGCTCCACCTGGAATTTGTAAGCGTGGGCCAGTAGGGCAATCATTTGCCTGATTGAAGGAGCAGACAGCTGCGAAATTGCAATCTTCCATCTAGCGCAGTACGATATTAGCAGCTTTGGCAAGGGTAACCAGAGATGGCACCTTTTAAATAGGGACTCGTACAAACATACATAACCTTGGGGGCAATCCCATGGTCTTTGATGCGGTTCGGGGATTATAATAGGAATCCCATTTAAGCAAGGGAAGTCTCAGATGAGATCCCGAATCGAGTCCTCGTCACACTTCGTAGGTGCGAGACCCGTCAATTCATCGTCTGGAGCAGCCCAGTTGCCTTGGGGAGCTCGTTCTTCAAGATCTACCTCTACCTCGTCGATATGAAGGTTGTCGCGAGAAGCAGAGGATTCAGCGAGATTGACACGAGATGAAGACATAATTTACGATTGGCAAATTACCGAGCTATTTGCGTTAACCTTCGAGCTGAAATTCTAGAGAGAAAGAAGAGAGAAAGGAGAGCGATTCTACCTGCAAAAGGAATTCTAAAACTGTGAAGTCTTGATATGAAGTGGCGAGGGGATATTTATACCCTGAAGAGACGGCGGTTACCAAGGCGCGTAATGATTGCGCGTGGGAAACCCTAAGGGCGTGACTCATTAGATTCCCCCCTATAAAAACGATTCGATAAAGCCTATGAAGACGATTCGATAAAGCCTACGAAGCATTTAATGCACTTCAGCTGAAATGAACTTTATTCAGAAGATCATTCGCCGATTTATGAATCCATCGCCGACCTGGGGGGACTAACTGTTGATACCAGGTGTAGCACCTACCCTAAAAGCCCATTTCGACTCAAGACCCAGGTGGACGCCGACTTGATGAGGAGAAAAGGGCCCAGGAGAGCAAGACCAAGATGGGCCGACCCGACGAGTTGTGCCTTCTAGCTCGTGGCCCATTAGGATTAATTGATGTAATTAGGGTTTTGAGCTTGTATTTTCACTGTAAATACCCATGTAATTATTCCTTAAAGATATATGAAATTCTTCTTGGCTTTTACCCACATAATCAAAGACCTAAACCTAATTGTTAAGTCTTGATTCAACAGAAACCCTTGACTCTTAACAGTTTCACAAGGAATTTGCATTTTTGGGATTTATTGGTTCTTGTGCGGGTTTATTTCCAGATATGTTGTTCTGGTTTTCACCCAGGTGTCTACTTGTGATTTGTGGTTAGCTATGGTTTTTGGCCTTCCCCACAACCATTAATTTCGTTTTCTCTATGAGATGAGTGAACTTGTCCCATATACTTGGCCCTTTTTTACCTTCATTTCATCCTCGTTCAATCTATAAACCATCATCAACACTTAGGTCAGCGTAAACAAAAAAAAAACAAGCTGGTAATTTACACAACACAGCCCATGTAAGACATCAAAGTTTGTACAAAATGTTGATATTTAAAACTGAAACCAGAGTGATAAAACGATTTTCTTATTGATTTATCAACTCTTAGAACAGCTGCTACTTACACATGTTCTATTTATAGCTAAACATAAATTTCCTATTTGGGTTTAACCTAGACACATGTCTAATTCTCATTGCTCAGCTAAAAAATCAAATTTGTTGTGTAAAGATATAGGATAACTGCTGCTTGCTTTTACTTTTGTTGGAGAGATTTATGCATTTATTGTGTTGATGTCATTTGTCTTGTTCTTGTTGCAGGTTGGAAGACTCATAAAAGTGGTGTTTCTGGTTCAGGATGTAAAGACAGATATTTACTTGCACACAGAGGCGGATTCAGCAAACTTGTATGGAGCAAAATTAATTTAATATATTAAAAAATAATTATAAGTCTTAAAACTATTTATAGATTTTAAATTATAAGAACGTGACATTATCTTTTTAACTTAACTTCGTGACATTATCAAGTATAAAAATTTATTTTCATTAGTTAAATATTTTATGTATATAAAAATATATTATAAATATTTTTTATGAAATGTTAAATTTATTAGACAAAAGGGAAATGTTTATGTACAAGAATGATTTGAAAATTAAAAGTTGGGAAGGTAAATGGCTCTAGTGAGGGATATCACATTTGCCTCGTTAAAACATGAATCTAAAAAATCCAGTGGGATAAAACTATATCCAGGGAAAAGAGTACAAAACATGTTACTCGAGCCAAATACCAAAGAAATAGCGAAATAAGGCTGAAAAGTAATGTTTGAGCGAAGTGGGAGTAGAGAAGTTAGCATGAATGTACCTATTGCCAACGTTGCAAGAGTGAGTGTAGACAGGATTGAGGCACATAGTGGAGACTTGTAAGTCGATCCCTAATGCTACGAGTAATACTTCCTTGCAACTAAGACTGTGACTAAGGGGCGTGACCGTGATGTCGGAAGTTCCTCTCACGCCAGATGTTGTAAATGGTAGCTTGGAGAGTGAGCTTGAGAAAGATTGAGTCGATAAGTGGCTGTGACGTCGAGTGAGAGAAGCCATAGTCCTACTCCAGTCCGGTGATAAGGAACGAAGTAGAACTGGTGAGGTTAGAGCTGGCCAAAGAGTGTAAATCTAGGGATAGGCAAAGAATAGGTGGTCTCTTGTTTCATCAGGTTCACTGCATAAAACGCAGACCTGAACCTGTCCCCAAGCTCGCATTCTCCGTCCCGTTACTAATCTTTCAAGAACAACCAGCCAAGAGATGAAAGCATAGCGGGAGATTGATTAAGGAAACCATATAATTTAAGACCAAGAGTGAGTGGGATGAGGAGAGCAGATTTTTTTCCATGTGTCTTTGGCGGAAAAGTGCAGCTTGAATATATTGTTTCCATGAGGCCATTGGTGTATATACATTCCTCAAATAGGTGATGGTATCGGTTGGGCGATGATCCGGTCATGAATGTGTCGGAAAGCAAGACGTCGAGATCGTCTAATATGCCATGAAGCTTCAAGTACTGCATCAACAAAAAATGCATGACGAGGAACTCCAAACTCCTGTAATCCTGCTTCACCCATAACTGCAAACAAAAGACCAAAAAGAGACCAATTATCAAACCAAAAATAAGTTGTGCACCTGTTACCCACTATGACTATGAAGAACGTTCCCGCGAGTGTACGTAGCTTTAGTAGTTTATGCCAAATCCAAGAACCCTGGTTGGTGGAAGTTACGTCCTAGAAAGTTGTTTGCGAACAAGATAGCGTCTCGTCCATGAGGTCCAAAGAGACGAAGAGTTGGTGTGTAAGCGCCAAATTAGTGACAACAAGAAGGCCGTTGATGTATCTTCGAATCTACGAATATCCAAACCTCCCTGTGACATAGTCCTACAAACATCCTCCCAACTCACTTTGGTGGAGGCAGAGTTTGATGGGGAACCTGTCCATAGGAAGTTACTACATAAACTATTAATGGTGCAGAGGGAGCTCATGGGTAGACAGAAAGTCGTTTGCCAGAAGTTGACCGTACTGACGATCACCGATTGTATAAGATGCAACCTACCAGCATAAGAGAGAAATTTCAACGACCATGAGTTTAACTTCAAACGAATACAATTGATAAAAGGCGAGTAATTAGTTGAGCTTAAATGCTTGGCAGATCCACCCCTATGTGCACAGGAAAGGTAAATTCATTAAATCTAACATGATGGATGATATAAACTTTGTCAATTTGTTGATAAAGGCACCTATAGCCTTTATAATTCTCATTGTAGCCTAGGAACACACACGATAGTGATCTAGGTTTAAACTCATGAATGGTATAGTCCCTTAGCATAAGGTAGCAAGAACAACCAAAGGTTTTCAATGCAGAGTAATCTGGTACTTTTCCAAACAGCACTTCATAGGGACTTATGTTATCTTCCAATGTTAAAGAAGGAAGCATGTTGATTAGAAAATTAGCAGTGAAGAAGGCTAGAACCCAGTATTTGTGTGATAACTTACTGTCAAACAGCATAGATAGGCCTAACTCTCTAATAGGCCTATATATCCATTCAGAGAGTCCATTTTGTTGAGGCGTATAAGGACAATTGATTTGCTGTTGAATACCACATTCAGATAGTTTAGCAAGAAATTTTATGCTAATGAATTCACCTCCACCATCGCATTGGAAGATGTTGGTTTTTCTGTTGAACTGGTTTTCTACTAATGTTTGAAAGATGGAGAAGATTTCAAAGAAATATGACTTGTATTTTTCAATAGATAAAACCAACAAAATATTTACCAATGGACGATAAACACATCATAGTATCTAAAGCCTTGAACATATATTGTAGGTGAAGGACCCCATAGATCACAATGTATCTTCTCTAGGGGTTTAGAAGCAGAAAAATCATAAACTAAAAAGGGTAATCTACTATTGTTTCCCAATCTACAAGCCTCACATGTGCTGCCAACACTCTTGGTGATTGAGATGAGCTTATTCTTTGCAAGTTGATTAAGAACTAGATTTTTAGGGTGACTCAATCTCCTGTGCCACACATCTCATGTTGAAGTTTGCTATCTTGAAGAGAATAATGCATAAACAGGGGATTTTTCCAGAATGTAGAGACCTTCGGGGTTTCTTCCTAGGATGAAAACCTTCTGTGTGACCTTGTTCTTAATCAACAATCCACCACCATCAAATTAAAAAGATCAAGGATAATCTTTTGTAATTTTAAACATTGAGAGCAAAATTTTACCAATGTTAGGGCAAACTAACACATCATTAAGTGGTAACTCACCTTAGAAAGTTGATAAAATAGTTGAACCAATATGAGTGATAGGTAGAAAATCTACATTTCCTACCATTACAACATTTGTCCCAAAATGTTCTATGACATATGTTATTCGTAATGCGACCATTGCTGCTGGAGTATCTTTTAACTAGTAGACATAGTCAAATATGTGCCAGCATTTTAAAGCTTGATGATCTGGCTTGCCACAGTTCACCAAATGAACTCACAGAGCTGGAGGAAGAGTTTGAGGGGCTTGATATATGTTGTGGAAAGCCTATGCCTCTAGTGGTGAATCACCTTCCCCTGTTTGAGACAAACTTGCCATAACCTCTTCCTCTGTTGGTGTAGGATTGTTGCTGGTTTCCTGTTCTGACCAGATTAAAAGCTAGATAAGGAGAAAACAGATTCAGTTGCATAGGATTGGATCTTGTTGTCAAATATTTTCAGTTTAGGCACTACATCTTCTACGTAAGACTTGGTAGATTATCCAATGAACCTTCAATAGTTATCTTGATAGGTTCATATTCCCTTTCTAGTCCATGAAGAGTAGCAAATATCTTCATATTTTTTGTCACGTGTTTGCCAATGGATGTGAGTTGATCACATAGACCTTTAACTTCCTTGAGATAGTATGTCATGCTCTTTTCTCACTTTTGTATGATTTGCAGCTTTCTTGGTAACTCAAAAAGTCTAGATGATGAGACTTTGTTGAAGTGTTTAGCTAAAGTAATCCATACTTGGTGTGATGTTATACAGTTTACCACCACATTGAGTATATCTTCTGAAAAAGATCCCAAGAGCAAAGCTTTACCACTTGGTCGCCTCTTTACCACTCTAAGAAGCTTGGATTTGGATTTGGTATGTCTCCTACTGGACCAGGAACTTGCATTGCTTTCGGCGACGCATAAAAAACTCCATTCACAAAGCTGGGAAGTCCTTGACCTAAGAGAAAGGTCTCAAACAGGTTCTTCCATAGAATATAATTTCTTTTTGTGAGTTTGATGGTTACATAGTTAAAAATGTTTAGAGAAGGGTAAGTTTGTGTTTCCATGACTATATCCATGGCTCTGATACCATAAAAGCAAAGTGATAAAACGATTTTCTTATTGATTCATCAACTCTTAAAACAGCTGCTACTTACATAAGTTTTATTTATAGATAAACATAAGGTTCCTATTTGGTTTAACCTAGACACATATCTCATTCTCTTTGCTCAGCTAAAATATAAAATTTGTTGTGTAGAAGTACAAGACAACTGCTGCTTGCTTTTACTTTTGTTGGAGAGGATTTTGCATTTCTTGTGTTGATGTCATTTGTCACGTGTTGGGCTTTTGTCACGTTTGGAGTTATTCTTTGTTGCTAGGCTCGTATTGGGCTTGATTTGATTGGTGTTGATTTGGCAAAGAGAAGACTCTGACTGACGCAGAGTGTCTTGAGTTTCTCTTACACAAACTTCAAAAGCTCTCTACTTAAAAGACTAGACAACAATGCTACTGAGGCAAAAGATTTCATCTATATATGACAGCTTGATATGTTATTGAGTGGATCGATTCGCACGGATTTCAAAGTTCTGGCTTGCGTAATTAATTTAAACAAAACGATCTGATCGTTTTCTTCCTGACTTGGGTGATTAATTTATGGTTAAGGGTTATTTACAGGTACATAGAGAACCTCTTTCCTAGTGATGGAGAAAAACTATGAAGAATGCAAGACGAGCATACTGAAGTGAATACGATAAGATCAAAAACAGATATGAGTTTAAGATTTGAGCTGAAGGATCGGGAGGAGTTAACGTCCAATGCAAAGCAAATACAAGACGATTTATTGGAGGAGATACTCGAACTTAATACCAACACAAAGTACCTACAACAGTTTCTCCATGGAAGCTGTGATAAAAATATGTTCAAGAAAAGCGTACCATTGTGAGTTAACGATTGTGTCGCGAATTGCGAGCCCTCGGATGTGATTCCGGGTGGACCCATTAATTCCTCCGAAGGTACATAAGTTTTTTAAAGATCATGTTTCTTTCTTAGTATATAACTCTAGCTAATGGTTTTTTGGATTTGGTGTGTAGCTCCGGGACTTCAGGTGGAAAACAAAAGATATTTCCAGTGAACGATAAGTTCATTGAGAAGCTGGGATACGTCATTGCACTACGATCTTTCTCTATATCCAAGTAATTCCTTCTCCTTGTCAATTAGCACACAAATTATAACTAGATTGGACTTCCCATTAGGGGTAGGTACAAGCAAAAAAAATTATATGATTAAATTGACTCGATAGTAGGTGAGGCATCTCCTCTATAACCCTTATTTGGGAGAAGGAAAATTCCCTATATCACTAAATCTTTTTTACCACTATTTCATTAACTCAATTTGAAACGTCGAAAATACCCCTAAGTTGGGTAAGAAAAAAAATTGAAATCTCGAAATCGAAATATCTCTCTCGATTAAAGTTTAGGGTGGTTTGATTTGGTTGAATCGGTTGATTCATTTTTAAAAAAAATTGAAATTAAAAAAAACTCTCTCACGACTCATCCATCCTGCAGCTCTCCCAGCTCCTCTTCTCCGGCGTCTTCTCCGGCGACGTCGTCAGACCTAAGCGTTTCCATCGACGAGCATTTCTGCGGGCACCTCAGAATGCAGGTTGATTCTTCTCTCACGTAACTACATATTAGCGATAGAAATAGGATCTAGGATTTAGGGTTTGGAATTGGATTTGATGAATTTGTCTCATTTGATTTGGTGCACATTGTTGGTTGCTATACAATTGAAGAATGTGGTTGAATGTATGGGATTGAAATGAATTGTGAGTTGATTTGCAATAGAGGAGATGTTTATATCGAAATCATTCCCGAGACTAAGAACCCCAATCATATATGTAAAACTTAGTATAACTAGTAGAACTGGTAATTGTAATAATAGGTAAAACTTTGTATAATTGTAGATAACTCGGTAGAACTGAGAACACAAGTGGTATAACTAGAACTTTATTTTGTTGTTTTTGCAGGATACAATGGCGAAACATGTGAACGTATATTTCAAATTTAAAGGTTGCATGTATAAAGTAACCTTGAAGACAACAGTGGAGGATATAAGTTTGGCAATGATGGAAGAAAGGTTGTATAAAAAGCTTGTTTTGGATGAAAGTAAAGTTAAACCGCCATTGAGATACATGCCTTTGGTGGTTGGATGTGAGGAACAACTAACTATTTGTGATGATGAGGATTTGTTTGTTTACCCAACGTCCATTAGTAGAGAGAATCGTAGAAGTCTTTTGTTAGTGGAGGAAGCGAGTATACCATATCAGTTAGAGAAGCTGTCAAGAGTGGGCATAAGTTCAATTGGTATGAACTACAAATTGTTGGAGGGAAATGATGATGAAATTGGACGTAATGCTATAACTCTGTACGTAGAAGTTGGGCAAAAAAATGCAGAGAAAGAGTTGATAGAGGAAGAGAATGATGCTGATGATACAAGAGGAGCTGATTGTATGGATACGAACACGTCAACTGAGATGGACACCGCAAATGAGTATGTTGAGCTACTACCTCTAGAAAAATGTAGTCAGGTTATAGAGGAATGGGAAGATGGATTGGGTCTGAGTAAGCTTCAAGATTTTCCAAGCAAGAAAGCAATTCAAGAGGTGGTGGATAGAGCTGCATTTGGTGAATGCTTTCGTTATGTAACGCAAAAGTCGGATCGCAAACGATTGGTGGTAAAAGGTTGTGTAGCAAGCTGTAAATGGGGTTTGCGAGCTTCTAGGATTCCAAAGACCGAAATATTTTCTATTAGGAGGTATATGGATTTGTATACATGTTCTCGGACTAGTCAAAGTCAAATCAGCAAGAGCAAGAGGAGAGGCTCAGCAAAATTACTTGTATCTTTTTTGAATGAGGAATATCTTCGAAAAGTGAGAAATACTGTTCCGAGAGATATCACGGATCCCCTACAGATAAAACTTGGAGTAAAAATATCCTACTCCACAGCATTAAAAGGGAAAAATCAAGTTATTTCTCATTTGCGTGGTAATTCAGAAGATAGTTACAAGATGCTTCCAAGCTGCTTGTACATGTTAGAGCATGTCAATCCAGAAAAAAAAACAAGTGTGGATTTGGATGAGGCAGGTAAGTTCAAGTACCTCTTATAGCGTTGGGAGCTTGTATTGAAGAGTTTGCGGTCATGAGGAAAGAGATAGTTGTGGATGCCACATTTTTGAAAAACGAGTATGGTGGTTTACTAGTATTTTCTAAAGCTCATGATCATAATCATCACCATTATCCCCTCTCTATTGGTGTATTCGACGGTGAGAACAAATCTAGTTGGACATGGTTTTTTGAGATGCTCAAAAGTGTTATATCAGACTCTTCTGAATTAGTTTTTATGAGAAATAGAAACCAGAGCCTCATCACGGCTGTAGCAACTGTTATTCCACAAGCTCACCATGGGCATTGTATATGGCATTTGTCCCAAAACATAAGAGGGCATGCTTGTAACACCAACAAAATCATAGCCGGATGGAGATTTATGGAGTTAGCTAGATGTTACAAGATGGCTGAGTTCGAGTCTGCTTACGCATCTTTTAAGGTGAGATATCCTTCCGCATATAAGTACGTCGAGGAGCAGACTGAGAAAGACACTTCGGCAAGGGTTTATTTTCGTCGTGACATATACAACTTGGACACTAGCAACAGTGTGGAGTCAATGAACATCATATTTAAGGACGCTAGGAGGTATGCCTTAATAATGTTGGATACAATCATCAAAAAATTCTCTGGCTGGTTTAACGAGCATCTGAAGAACGCTATATCTAGATCGGTTGATACCAAACTGGTTCCTCTTCTTGAGATCCACCTGCATAACATATGGGCCAAAGCTGATAAAACACCAGTGTGTGAGCTAAATAGTTATGAGATTGAGTTCGAGATAACAAACATTGAAGATGGGAAAATTTATTTGGTAAACTTGAGAGGGAAGAGTTGTACTTGCAAGATATATGATTATGAAAAGTATCCTTCTGTGCATGAACTTGCAGCTTATTTATATTTACGTGATGCTGATACTGATCATCGACGAGAAGGAAAGATAGAGTATCATGAGTTGTGCTCAAAATATTACTGGGCAGAACTTTGGGCACTGGCTTATTACAAGACCATTTACTCTGTGTCAGACATGTATGATTGGAATGTACCAGATTACATCAAAGAGCTTCAAATCATACCTCTAGATCACGTCAAAGGAAGGGAAGGAAACAAGATAAGAGGAAGCCATCTGTTGGAGAAAGGCGTAAAAGGACACACAACAAAAGGCGAGCAATGCAAAATTTTGTTTCATTTGGTTGTTGTTTGGAAGGCATAATTATCCTAGTGAATGAAACTATGACTATTTTGTTGAACTATATATTGGTTTTGGCTTCTGTAAAACTATGTTATACTATGGATTACTAGTATGTTTGGATTTTACTTATGTTAGTTCATGGATTGAGTATTAGTGAGTAAATTAGTATTCAACTTTCATTATAACTCATACTCTTGGTGAAACGTTGATTAATAAAAATAACGTATATGTAAAAAAGTCATATTAAACTTTTATTATAACTTCTTGTTTCTGCATTTCTCTTATACATTACAATGTCTTTCCAAGAACAATTTCTTATTAAGAACAACTTCTTAAGGTCTGTTATACAAAATGATGATTTCAAACATATTATTTCACTAATCATGTATGCTTACATGGTAATGTCGAAAACATAAAGTAAAACTAAATTAAAAAATTAATTTTATAAGTAATACTAAAAACATTTGAAATCATGAAAAGTAGAACTATGAAGAACATTGGTAAAACCATAAACTTCTCTATAACAAAGTGTAATTTTTGGAGGGAAAAATGAAAAAACTTTTGGCGCCTAAATGAAAAAACCAAAAACATTTTCGCATGTTTGGTCAAAAAAGCAGATTCCCTCTGCTATGTTCCCCTCGAGTCTTGTGTCTTCACTCTCTCTACTTTATTCTATTAAAGTCCTCTCTCTTACTCTCACCATTCATTCACACAACTCTCTTTCTCCTTCAACTTTCTCTCTGCTTATTCTCTCTTAAGTTCACTTTTTTCTTTTGCTTCATGGATCTGTGGGTGGAGAAAAATGAGAGGTGAAGGATGAAGAAGAATAAGAGGCACGCCGATATGCTAATGTATATTGCTGATGCCCAGTACAGGATTCCAACACGTTGTCCATGTGGGGGGAGAAATCAAAAGAGGAAACTTATCCAATTCCAAAGTATTGACATGATTTTGATACCTTACCTGGGAGTAGGTACTTCACGTGCAAAACATACAAGGTAATAGTAAAACTGCATAAAACTGTGAGAAACTGAGTAAAACTGTGTAGAACTGTGACAAACTGAGTAAAACTATGAGAAACTGAGTAAAACTATGTTGAACGTGTAGGACGATGGGCTACACTTTCGTTAGCCATGGGCTTTTTCTGTTCAGCTAGAAGTTCAATTATTAATTAGGAAGGTGAATGTGGCTGAAGAGATTGCGAAGCTCAAGGCGCTTATTGCTGGACCTCATCCATAAGAGATTATCCATTCTCACTTTGTTTGTTAGTTTTAATGTATGTCGCATTTGGTTGTTAAGACATGAGTGTATGCATTAAAACTTATGTTATGTTCAGTCAAGTGCTCTATTAAGTCTGTTTTTTAAGTGTTAAAGCTTGTCAGTTCTAATTTGTCTTTGTTTCTAACTGGTTTTCGTTTTCAAGACACATAATTTGTCACATAATCCTTGATAGTTAAGTCATAACCAAATGTTCCATAATCCTCCATAATTTGTCTACTTGCCAAATAAAAACAAAGACATCTCCACAAACCAAGTTCTTCACTTCCTTCTTCACGTCTTTTTTTGCTTTCTGTTTTTCTGCTTCCTTGACAAACGCCTCTAGCGAAGGCCAATCTCCCATCCAATTGATTAAATTTCTTCTCAACTTTCTTCATCAGTGTCATCATTTTCTTCAAGGTCTTCATAACATCACCCACTTTCTCAGCTCCCTCAACTGCATCTTGGGCCTCTACCCTATCTTCTGTGGGTTCTTCCTCTTTTTTCCGCGCTGCATCACCTTCGTCATACATGTCTTTGAAAAAAACTGATTTTCCTGATAACCCTTATCCAGATGCTTATCCCAACTGTCCACTGCTAGATCAGGCTCATCAACATCATCTTCAACTTCCATAATTTCATCCAACAAAAAAATATTCTTGCTGTTTGATGGGGATGATGCTGTGAATATCCTGTAAAAATCATAATATTAGTTCAAACTTAGCAAAGTTCTACCTAGTTCTACCATAGTTTTACCTTAGTTCTACCATAGTTCTACCTTACTTCTACCTAGTTTTGCCATAGTTATACTTATAGTATCGTGACCAATTCCTTGTTGATCTCTAAAAGTGACAGTCCTTTCATTTCCTTTGGTTTTCATGTGGACTTGCACATCCTCGGACATGACACATCAGCTCCTTCCACAGGTTCTATAAGCAGATTTCCTAGCTTAGGAGTCGCCTCAAATGCAAGAATCTAGAAAACACAACATTTCATTTTGTAATACAATCAGTGCTCAACATAATGATAATGTCATTTTTTCTCTTACTTACCTCCAATGGGACACAAAGACCTAGTATAGGCCATAGTGTATTCGATTTCACCAAGACTACCCCTTTAAAATGGTCCATAGTGAGATCTCTTTCAACATGTACTCATATGAGTATCTCCCCCATGGAAAGGTCTTGCAATAGTCAAGATCATCAACTGCTCGCTGGAAAAAATCCAAAACATTTTTGGCGTCTTTTCCAACCTTTATTTGAGCACAAATAACACTTCCTAAGAAGAAACGAATTGCCATATTCAATCTATCTTTATGCGGTCCCATTTTCACCAACTTCTCTTTGACCTCTTCCAACCTTATAGGTTCTCCGTCCTTGAAGCACCTCTCCAATAAATTTTTCCCACCAAACTCCTTGTAGCCGAGAGGATAATTGCGACAATCAAGTCCTGATATCAATGTGTGTTCCCTCAACCCATAACCGATGGGAACGCCATTGACGATGAACCAGACTTGTTTCCGCTTATTGGTTTCAGTTGTCCTCACCAACAACATCCACATGTCATGAACCTTGTGGTTCTTCTCTCTTTTCATGTGGAATATGTGTTTGAATTGAGGATGCTCCTCAAACCAGTTCCTCTCCATGTTAGACAGCTTTGGTTTCACCTGTTCAAGAGTTATAATTGCGTCTGATATCATGCACATTGTCCCTATCTTGATTTGTTTCTTATAATCATATGGAGGAAAGAACATTTTCAATGGTTTGATTGCCTCAAAGTCCTGCAAGTCAATAAAATTCACTTTTCAATACTATTCAGTAATCCAATGTTTTTCTACTATTATACCCAGTTTTACTCAGTATTATTCAGTAATCCTAAGTTATCCTAGTGTTACTCAATATTCATATTGTACTTCTACCCAAAAAAAAAATGCATAATTTCTTACCTCTTCATCCTCTGATTCGAGAGCTGAATTCTGGACCTCCTCGTTCGCATTATCATCTCTATCTTCTACTTTTTCCTCTTAATTCGTCTTCTCCTTTCTCAGTGTCTTCTTCTTCTTCTCCTCCTCCATTTTCACCTTCTTTATTCTCTTCATCTGAGACTGTCGGCTCATCCAAGTTCTCTTCATCGTCCTTTGATTCTCCACTCCGCTCAGCTTCAATTGCAGCCTCCACATCCACAAGAACATTAATTGGCTTTGATACATCGGTGGTCTTCTCCGTCGTCGTCTCCTCCACAGTTGTATCAGTCGTATTCTCCATAGTCATTACCGTCGTATTCTCCTGTCGATGAGGGCGGATCGGCCTCCTTAACAAACTTCACTTTCACAGGTTTCACCTTCTTCGAACATTTATCATTCTTCTCCTTTTCTTCTATTGGATTCTCCTTCCTCTTATTTCGTCTCGTTTCCTCCATTTTTGATAGATTTCTTTGAAAGTATATCGATTTTGAGATAATGATTTTGAGGTGCAATGATTTCTGATGCTCGATTTTGTTTTTGAGAGATTTGGGGAGAACTAGGGTTTTTGAGAGTGTTTTAATTTGGTTTTGCTACACCGACAGATTTGGTTTGGAGTATTGGTTACATTGGTTTGAGTGTTAGCCGATTTTAATTTAATTGGTTTACAAAATGTTTCGGATCGGGCCAAAATGAGGGGGGTTTACCCAGGTAAACCTGTAAATATCTCAACTTGCAACCTCATTTGTGTCATTTACTTATATTTTGAATTAAAAATAATTTTAAAAAAACCTTTTTGTCTATTCATGTGTCCTAAAAAGATTGTCTTCTCCCAAATAAGGGTAAGAGAGAAGTTGTCTCATAGTAAAATTAGTTTGACTTGGATAATCCTGTTGAGGAGAATTTGCATTCGCTATGCAAGTAAACAGATTTAGACTCTAGTTTGATATACTTATAGGCAATTGATCCTCTTTGGATCTGAATCTAAATATCCTAATTAGTCATCTAGCTATCAAATTCATGTAGTTTAAAACCTGAATGGGGCTTACAATTAGTTTAGAACCTAAACTTATATGTTTTAACTTCATCCACACTAACATAGATCTTATTATAAGCATTTTCAAAGCAAAGGAAATGCGATGGAGTCCACAACTCCCTCCGGTTTACCAGTCTCAACAGTATTTACAAGCTTCTCTACGAGCAATTACTTTAAAAATCGACCATCGAATTCTAATTCTGAGTACACATATTGTGAAAGTTGGTGCTGCCTTTGCTTATACTTTGGTCCGGGCAATCGATTTTCTTTCAAAATGTTGGAAGGAATTGTGTAGTAATACTCGAGCTGATCATGTTAGTGAATGGCATTTTAGAGGGGCATCAGCTAAGGCTACCATTGTTCTTGGATCTTCAAATTTATTGTTGATGAACTTCACAAGCTATGCTGATATCTCCACTTTTCCAGGTCACTACGTTTTCTATTGGGAACTATTGTGTGATATACACTTACCTAAAATAGCTTACTGTTTAATCATTGTAAATAGGTCTGTAATGTGAGTATGTATATATATCGAAACATGAGAATCAATAAATTTTAAGCTTTGACGGCTCAAGAACTCTCTTCCTATCATGGTATCATATCGGGTTCAAACTTGAATAAATTTGTTTGCCCTCGCGAATTGATCTTCTCCTTGATGCATATCTCTTTCTCAAAGCCTCTCGGCAATTCCTCTAAAACTATTTTTTTCTCTTTCTTCACTTTGGAATCTGAAAAACAGAATCTTCTCCAACAATTTTAATGGCAGTTCCTACTCATAAGACAATCTCTCCCTACGATCTCACTGCTAATGAAAATCATGGTGCCATTATTTCCCAGCCACTTCTCAATGGTACTAATTATGATGAGTGGGCTCTCAATCTTAGAATCGCACTTAGCTCTCAAAAAGTATGGATTCCTTGATGGCACACTTGTCAAACCGGTTGTTACTGCTCCTGAATATGAAGACTGGATAAGCAATAATCACTTACTCGTTGGGTTGATCAAGCAAACGATCGAGCTATATATCTCTGGGATATTATCAAGAAACGCTTCTCCATTAAGAGTGGTGCGAGACTTCAGCAACTTCGCAATTCTCTTGCCAATTGCAAGAAAAATGGATCCTCCATTGATGACTACTTTGGTCGATTAACAAAGCTCTAGGATGGAATTGCAGAGTGTATGGTCACCAAACGGTGTACCTGCGGCCAATGTACATGTGACCTCATGTAACACCCCGTTTCCAGTCAACCCCCTTTTGACCAAAACCGAGGTTATTACGC
>OVBE01009644.1:242-15294 GCA_900406425.1 Iberis pinnata
GAAACCTGAGCCGTCTCTATATTTTCGCTATATACGTCATTAACCATTTGAACCGTAGGTGCACCATGATCTAAATCCGTTCTAGGTTCCTCTATCCTATTGGCCAATTGTTCGCTACCGCTAGTACTAGCAACAAGATCAGGTCGTTCACTACCACTACTACTAGCAACAATATCATGTCGTTCGCCATGTAAATACCAAATCTTATAACTCGGCATAAATCCATTCATATACAAGTGATTCCAAACCATATCTATCCTGATATTATGAGAATTCCGACAAATAGAGCATGAACATATTAACTTACGACTGCGTTTTGCACGAGGTTGTCGACATGCTAATTCCATGAATTCCATAACACCATGCGAATACTCGTCCTTCAAGAGGTTCGTATCTGGATCCATTTTCTCATCATCCATCCATGATCGAAAATATGGAGGAGTAGACATTTTTTTGTAAACTATATGTTTTGAATGTGTGAATAATCAAAGGTGGAGTGTTCTGGTTATATAGAACTTTTTCTCACCGATTCCTGACGGATATATCCGTCAGGAAATACAAATATATCCGTTGCCAACGGTTACATAAACGGCCATGTTGGCAAGTGAACTTCCTGACGGATATTCTTACGGATTCGTGAGGGATTTATCCGTCAGGAATTATCCGTCAAGATTTCCGTCAGGATTTCTTGACGGATTNGATATCAATCCGTCAGGATTTTTCATGACGGATTTGTATCTGTCAGGAATCCGTCACGAATTCCTGACGGATCACAATCCATCAGGAACTCCGGTCACTTTTGTCCAAGTTTTCTTGTAGTGGGTTAAGAACATATCATATAGTAGTTTTTTACATTTGAATATTTTTGTAATATTATTTAATACATCGATCAAATTAAGATTTATAAATTATCAGTTTAAATAGTCCATAAAGTTTAAAATGTAGATAAAATTATAACTTGGCAATATAGATTAAAAAAATTGTAAGAATGAAGTAATGATTAATTGAAAATCATAAGTGATACGAATAGCGCACACACACAAAATGTGTAACTGTGGTACATCGACCTTTGTTCCCTTAAAAATTTAATAAATGCTGTAGAATTAAACAGTGTAACGTAAGGTGTAAAATAGCGAATAACATATGACAGAGTGAATATAAGGCTCGGATCGTAGCGGGGACCATGCATGTTCCAAACTCTATTCAATTCCCATTAATTTCTGGGATTTTTTTAAAAATATTATATATATAACTAATTAACTATAAAAGTTTTCACGAAAATAGGGCAAAAGTACAAACAGAAACTAATGATGCCCTAATGAAAATGAAATCTCTGCGATACAAAGAAAGTTGATTTTAGGGGGCCACGTAGGCATTAGCCCTCTTCCTACTTCTTTAACCAGTACTTTTTTACAACAATGAAAATGATCGTGAGGCGTAATTTAAGATCAACTCAATATATATTTCTCATAGGAAATTAAAATCCACCACATAAGTTTAGTTACTTGTCTATCTAATAACAAACAGAAAACATTACATACCTATCTAATTTGATGGTTTGTTAAATATGACAAGCCTGTATTCATCAATAAAATTATTAGCTAAAATGTTAAACTTAGTAATAGTTGGTCCAAATTAAACTAACAAAAACCAAAAATATTTCTTTTTTATATATATCATTTGCTCATTAATTGGATAAATATAAACCGCTATAAAAATACATGTATGAAAATATCCAACGAATCTTACATAAATCACAAGTTTAGAATGCATGAGTTAAAGAAAAACCACCATATGATATATATAGTAACAATTTTCTCTTTCTTGACTTTTTTTTCTTCTAAATATTTTCTTCGTCGATCTGTGGCGGAGGAGTCAGGCGAACCTCCAGTCGTCCAAAGCCAAACCACACAATTGTTCCCCGCAACCCTTTAGCTCACCGACGAACTCTAGAGCCAATGAACTCGCTATTCTCCATCAAAACATCCAGTTGGTCTTAAATTTATATCTCTATTCTCAATTTGGTCCACTGGGGTTTGTTTCTTAACGTTAGTAGCGGTTTCGTTATCAGATCCGGCCAAATCTAGTGAGGCGGAGCGCGCACGGAAGTCAGCGAGTGACAAAGAGGAAGGATCTCAAGTCGGGTTTCGTTGTCGAAGGGGAGCGAGGTGTCTTTTACTTGCAGTGGTGCGAGGGTCAGTGCCGCAGAGAAAAGCCGCTAAACAATGTCCAAAAGCAGAGTCACCCACCCTTAGTCTTGGCCAGAAACCTAACTTTTCATTTCCCTCACTGTCGTTGCCTTCATAACAGGCCAATCTCTTCTTTCTCGCCAAAAAACAAAGTTTCAGTGTGCGCCGGTGTCAGCGGCACTTCAGAACCACCGTCGGATCGTTGGACGTGTAGCTCCGGCAAAACCGCATCTAGTAAGCAGAAAAATTAAAAAATCCGTTTTTTGTTCTTAGGGTTTTCTCTTATTTGGATATGAGCCTAGGTCCAATCTCTAAAGCCCAACCGGATTGGATTTGTTTAGGATTATGAATTTTTTTGGTTCTATACTAGGTTGTTTCTGATATAATTAGGCTAAATTTTGGAGTTAATATATATATATATATATATATATATATATATAAATAACCAAGCAATTATGATTTATTTAGATAAAACTTTCGTCTACTTGGTAGCCAAGCTTCTATATGTTTGGGGTGATTCATATTTATGCTATATAGTCTCTTTGTAAGTCTAAGTTAGATATCAAGTGGTTATTTTGCATCAAGCGAATTAGATACCGGTACGATTATATGTTTGGGCATCGATACGGAATGATCGATCGAGACTAGGTTTATAGAAATAAAATTTCTCCGCCGTAGTTGTATATATGCTTGGTTACAAAAAAACTATTTAATTTCTATATAATTTGAACATTTCGTAATATTAAAAACTCCTCAATATTTTGACTGAAGAAAAGAAAAATAAGTGTTATCATGTAACAAGAGTTGGTTAATGTTCATTTTCAGTTGGAAATGTCATATTGGCTAACCAATATATATATGCTAGCTAAAACAAAATGCCCTTTAAACTTACAAAAATCCAAACCGGATGAGTAAAAATTACACAAGTGATTTCAGCGACATAAAATTATGACATTCGATATGCCAAAAATATCTTTATTAGAAAATAATATTTCACAAAATACCATAACAATAAATGGATGTTTCAAAAATATATTATACATTTTCAATAGTAATGTTTTTTCTCCTTAAAATATCACAAACATCAAAATTAAAAATATAAAGATATATAACTATTTTTTCATATTGGAGTTTATCTTTAGTTTTTAAGTGTGAGTGTCGTTTTGGGTGGGTTGTTAAGCGGAGGGGAGGGGTTTTAAACACTCGTTTAAATTTATACTATTTTAGAGTAAAATTATTTTAATTATATTTAAAAATATTATATTTTTCAACTAAATTCTATTTTTTATATATTTTTGAGATTTTCCTTATAAAAACGAGATACAAGATAGACGGAAAAAAATCTTGCAGCTTTAGAATTTTCTCCAAAAAAATTGAAAAGATGAACCAAACAAAAAAACTTTATATCATCTTCATGAATTCGTCATAATCAGTCACAAACCTCACTTTCCTTTTCTCTTGTCTCAACATGGAAGTTTAAATCGCAAAACTAAAATGAACTTTAAATCCAACTAATTAATTACAAAGCCTATAAAGACTAAATCTTAAATCTAAAATAATAAAACCAATCATACAAAAAAAAAACACAAAACCAAAAATTTATATTTTTAATTTTAATTTTCAGTTCATGGTATTTTTTTTTTCAAAGTAGTATTGTTTAGGTCTTGGCATAATATCCGAAATTCCAACCAGAGCCCGAAATTTATATTTTTAAATTTTAATTTCAGTTCATAGTATTTTTTATATAAAAAATCAATAGTATTGTTTAGGGATCAAGTTTGGATTGAGTAAAATATCCGAATGGATATTATATTTATTTGGTTCGGACAACCGAACTCGATCGGATATATCCGAACGGATTTTGGATACCTGAAATAACATAATCTAATAACCCTAATAGATTTCAAAGTTTCTAACATTCGACGGCATTGTTGATTTATCTCCTTCCTTTTTTTGGTGAAATCACACATTCACACTAATCATCAATATTTTACAAATTTAATTCTTGTTCTTTATTTTTATGTTTTTTATAACTTTATGTTTTTTTTGTAAGATTGTTGTTTTGATTTTCAAACTATGAAACTTATACTCACCTAGGAAAAGAAGATTAAGAAACTAAGACTTGGATATTTGGAGCTGGAGACGTAAAATTTTTCTTATTTTCTTTTGTATCTGATTTGATTTTATTTTTGTATTTATGATATTTTGGATAGTGATTTTTTTTTTTGTTGCATTTCGAATATTACGAATCATTTTGGATATTTATATCCGATTTCAATCCAAAAAACCGAAACCGAATTAAAAATTTGAAATACCATAAAATCCAAACCTGAGCCTGAACCGAACCGACCCCAAAAATAACCGAACCGAATCCGATCTGAAATCATAAAATATCCGAACGGATTCTATAGTCAAAAATTCAAAAATTTGAACCTGATCGGGTTCAGATATCCGAACGCGCGGTCTTAGTATTGTTTTAAGAAAAAAATATATTGGATGATTATTTTATGGTATTTAAAAAAATTCATTATAACAAATTATGAAACAGTAGTTGTTACTTTTAACGAATTATCAAACAGAAGTAGACATTTTTAATCATTCATTCTAGAAAATAATACACTTTCTTTCATTCCTACGATAAAAGAATGGGCCACATCGATCTGTAGATTTTCTTTTACTTAGTTTTTAAAAATATTTTAGAATATGTATGTATGGGTAATATATATCTTTCCTACGTAGACAGATACACTTAAAAAGCTGGTGAAGTAATAATTAAGAAGAGACAGAGAAATTGAAAAAAAAGTTTGTTTTGTTCGTCTAAGTAAATACCGATGATGCCCTCACCTTTCTAATTCCCTCATTTGTCCCTTTCCTTTTTCATGTTTATTTCTAACTTCCTCTGTCTCTTTCAATCCTTCTCCATCAGATATCCTCTGATTCGATCCCCCACAAGAGTTGTTTCATTTCTTCTTCTTTTAGGATGGAAAATAAATAAGAATACGTTTCATAGTTGGAAGAGTTTCAAAATCTATAATTTTTGAGGATAATATTATTACTTTCTTTTTCCCATTTCAAACTACCATCATTATAAAGTGTTATATTGATATTAAACAACACTTATATTTTGTATCATTCTATGATAATGCATGTGGTCCTCTAGATAGTTAAAACTTACGCTACAAGAAAACACGGACATTCTAACGGACAGATCCGTCCGAAACCTGTCAGAAACACAAGAAAGTGACGGATTACTGACATATTCTATCCGTCCGTTCTAAATGGTCAGAAATACCAATCCGTCACTTTTTCCATCATAAATTTCTGACGGATTAAGTGACGAATACGGACTGACTGATTTAGTGACGGATTATGTTCATCAATTTAAAAACCGTCACTAAATCCGTCAGTAAATATCCGTCACTTTTCCTGTCAGAAATTTCTGACGGAAAAAGTGAAAGATATTTATTATTGACGAATATTAAAAAAACAATTTTTAATTTTTAATAAATTTTTATTTAAATAATTATAAAATAAAATTAAAAATATTAATAAAATTTAAATGTAAAATATTCATAAAACTAAAATGAAAAATATTCTAAAATTTTAAAATAGAAAAAAACTAAAAATTGTTTTCAAGAATTCTTGAACTGTCGCAACAAATGCGACAGTTCAGGAATAAAATTGTTTTATAAGGAACGTAATTTATAAAGTTGTTTACAAAAATTTTTATGAACTAATTTATTATGATGTTAATTTTGAAAACAAATTATAGTATATATGTGATGTGCTCTAAAAAATAGGGTTTCTCAAAATTTTGTTCAACACAATAGAATGTATTGGTATGATTTCACGGCTGTAGAACTATATATGTATTGGTATGATTTCGCTAGTTTTAACATATATATCGAGAATTAAAATTAATTTTCTCGTTCTTACAATAGTTTTTTTAAAATGGAAATTCTACTTTCCTAAACATAAACATTTCCTTCTTTTGTTGCCGGTGTCCGGCTCCCCTCCGGGGACGGCGTCGTGCATGTATATAACACTCGGCCCTTTTGTTGTATCTTATGGCCGCTTTCTTTGGTTTCTTTCTTTTCGGTCTTCCGCTTCCTCCGACTACACAATATTGATCTCCGGCGACTCCCTATGGCTCTGTTGTCTGCTTGTTTCCTCCATGTCTCTCTCTTCATCGTTGATTTCCACTGGCACCTCCAACTGTCTCATGCCTCACATAGGATTTCAGTGGCGTCTCTCCTTAATCGGTGCTTGCATGCGCCGATCTAGGCACTTTGATGAAGATTCTCGACTGTCTGAGTTTCTCCGCCGAATCTATGTACTCTTGGGTACTAGGGGAGCGAGTGGTGGTTTCTGTCGCCGACGAGTAGATCTTTCCGATGTGATTGATGTCACCTTCTCTTGGGTTTCATCATGCGTGCACCAAAAATTTCTCTCGATTGGCGATCATCGCTCTTTTCCCGGCATGCCGGAGTTATGGATTCGTCTCTAGTGGCTTGGCGTGAGTGAAACAGGACAACAGCTCTCATCGGCGGCAGACGGCGGTGGATCAGTAGGCTGGTGGTGTCGGGTGGATTGGGAGTGGCATGGCTTAGGTCACAATTGGTACCAGGCCCAATTTTGTTTTTGTTCAGCCCACCATCTTTCCCTTATTTAGTTTTTTCTGTAGTCATGTTCGGTTTGTCTTTAATTTAATAATTGTCGACTCTTTAGTTATGTTAGATCTTAGAAACCTATCTTGTGGCTCATGCATCCTGTTAGTCGGTCCAGTATCGGTTATCACCGAGTTTATGGGCGAATAGGGGTTTTAATTAGTATAGCTAACTTTCTAGTTCTAGTAATCCCTTATATGGGATGTGTTCAACTCCGTTATGGAGTCCTTCTTATCCTCTTTATGAGGACACTTACCCTGAAATGGGTGTGTAATTTCTCCAAAGCAGAATTGTATGTATCCTTTGTGAGTTTTCTTTGATTTAATATAACTAAATGTTAACACAAAAAAAACATTTTACTAGAATATAAATTAATAATTCAAATAAAACATTAATGGTGTCAAAGAAAAACCAAAGGAACATTCTTCATTTCTTAATTATTTATATACACACATTTTTCAATGTATATATAAATATAAACACCTTACTCTATCCTTATATCTCTTATACAAAACCTAAAATCTCTTACCAAGTTGTTAACTAAAGCTTCTTACTCTTTCTCTTTCTCATTCTCTCACACTCAGTTTAATTCTCTTGTTGTAATCTAGTCATGGAGCCACCACAGCAGCATCATCATCATCATAATCATCAAGCCGACCAAGAAAGTGGCAACAACAACAAGTCCGGTTCTGGTGGTTACACGTGTCGTCAAACCAGCACGAGGTGGACACCGACAACGGAGCAAATCAGAATCCTCAAAGATCTTTACTACAATGGTGGAGTTAGGTCACCAGCAGCTGATCAGATCCAGATGATCTCTGCAAGACTAAGACAGTATGGTAAGATCGAGGGTAAAAACGTCTTTTACTGGTTCCAAAACCATAAAGCTCGTGAGCGTCAGAAGAAGAGATTCAATGGAACCACCATCATGAACACTACACCACCATCTTCTTCTTCAACACCTAACTTGGTTATGACGGCAAGTGATCATTATCATCATCATCATCCTCTTCTTAACCATCATCATCATCATGGTCATGGTCATGTACCCATGCACAGACCAGCTGCATCGCTCAACGTTAAACTTGACCAAGATAATCATCTGCTTCAACATAACAGATCATATCCCACCTTCAATAACGGTGACTAGCTAATATCTATATATACACAATCCATTCAAATAGTTTCTGTTTTTAAGAGTTAGTTTTATATTACTAGAATCCTTTATATATACACAGCTAGCTAGCTGTTACATATATTTACAAATAGTAAGAAATTAGTTGAATATGTGTATGTGATTTATATATATATATATATGTAATGAAGTAAGAATGTTAAAAGGGTAAGTAAGAATTTAAATTTGTTGTTTAGATAATTTTTTATATATAAAAGTATATGTTAAATTAAGATTACTAGGAATCATTTATCACTACTAGCTATTACATGAATTAGCCCCCCCCCCCCCCAAAAAAAAAAAAAAAAAAAAAAAAANAAACGAAGAAGATTTCCATATAGTATGTATGTGGTTTTGATATATATGTAATAACGAACATATATTTGAAGCTATGGATCTTGGTTAGGGTAAACTAAAGAATGGTTTGTTTGTCGTGTAGCATCATATATGTGCATCTTTTTTCTTTGTGATTTTCAGAAAAATTAGGGATTTAATTTGGGTAAGAAAACCACTACTTATTTTATGTTAATTTATATTACATCTTCATTTTCTCTCTATATATATATATGACGTATATTATTGCTTGCAGGGAATTTAAATCATGCAAGTTCAGGTTCAGAATGTGTTGCTGTTAATGCTTTGAATGGCTCTAATGACATGAGTAGCCATATCTATGGATCTATGGTACCAAGTCATTTAATCCAAATAGTTATATGATATGTATTATAATGCATATATATGCAAAATTTTAATTAATTTATTAAATTGGTATTGAAGGAACAAAACTATTCTATAAGTTACAACAACGTAGGTGGAGGATGGACAAACACGAATGATCATGATCATGATCAATATTACTCATCTCCTCCTTACAACTTCTTTGACAGACCAAAGCCTCTCTTTGGTTCAGAAGGTCATCAAGAATATGGTGGCGATGCTTATCTTGAGCATAGACGTACACTTCCTCTCTTTCCTATGCGTGATGATGATCACATCAACGGTGGTGGTGATTGCATTTGGAAATCTGCTCAATCTGACGGTTCTGATCCTAATGACCCCTGTGGTTCCCTTAAGCTATGTTTAAACTCGTACAACGTTAACGGTGGAGCACCCAATTAAAGCTGATCTCTTAACTACTACATATATATGGTATGCAAGCTATAGTGATTATTATTAATGGTAGTATCTCTCTTGTAATTATAACTATCGTCTAGGTTTAATTTTAATTGACTCCATCTGTTATAAATATAGATCCTTCTAAGATGCAAATGTTGAAACTCTAATTACTACTCTATAAAGTTCAGAGTTTGATTAAGGCCTTATATTTCAAAAGAGATTTAAGTATGGAACAGATGGGAGAGATGTAATATGTTTGTAATATCTTTTTCTTTAAGTATGTTAATATCATTAACATTTAAAAATGAAATTGTTTGTAGTTGTTAAAAAAAGAGCTAGATCCTAAAGCCATGTTTCATCCAAAATTAGATTAAAAAAATATGATTCAGAGTTTAAGTTTAGTTGTGTTAAAAAGAGTGCTTAAGCAAATTTTAGCTAAGCGATCATTAATGTCTGAAATTTCTTCTCCCTGTTCAATGTTGGTTCGGATCTAAATAGTGCTTAAAGCGTAGTTAGAATTTTATGCCCTCAAATAAAGTTAAACTCGATTACTTATCCACAGTACCAAAATGTTTCTAATAAATTTGGTGCCCTAACATTTATATAAATTTTGGCGCCTAAAACCCTTGCTTTACGAGTTTTAGTTCAGGACCACCCTTGTCCCTGTTTTTGCTTAAGATCATGTCCATCATCATTCTATTAAGTCATCTGAAGAGGTGCTGTTGAAGATCCTATTGTTTCTTTCTTGCCAACTCTATTAAGTAAGCATTTGTGTGGTCAGACGCCTTAATAGTTTGGTGCTGAGAGTGAGGTCATCTTTAGGTACTGAGTTAGAGTTGTCTAAGTGTGAATTCTGAGCTCCAAAGTTGTTGAAACAAAGAAGAATTTTCTGTTATATAAGAGAAAATGATGGTGATGGTTGTATACGAGAACATGTGTGTGTGACACAATATTATTGCTGAGATATTGTTGGTATATCAATCATTTAAGATATGTCGGTTGTACAAACTATGGAGTATTTGAACGACAGAGATCACTGAAGATATGGAAGACTATAAATACAAAACATATGAGTCGATTTAGGCCAACCACACAAAGATATAGATCAATTTGTTGAAGATAGATCTCTGGAAAAAAGACACAAAGAAATCAATGTGCAACTGCTTGAGTCACAAAAAGTTTTAGATCAAGGATAAATTTAGAAGAAAAACCTAAAAATTATGATTCTTATATGTGTATTAGGGACAACTATCTTGAGAGAGAATCGAGTGATATTGGTAGAGATATTAGGATACTCCGCTTTACAACGAAATAAGGCTGGGGACATCACCGATTTACTACCAGGCAAGAAAGCTCTCGGGAATGAAATGGGTTTTCATGGTCAAGCCAAGATCCGATGGTTCTCTCGAACAACATAAAACACGTCTCGTTGTGCTTTGTAATCATCAGAAAGAGGGGATTGATTATACTGATACCTTCTCACCCGTTGCAAAGATGACAAGAGTTCATGTGTTCCTTAATTTCGCTGCTGAACGACATCATCAAATTCACTAGATGGATGTTCACAATGCGTTTCTCTACGATGATTTACATGATGAAGTTTACATTAAAATTCCACAAGGATTCTATACTCTAACGGAAAACACGGTTTGTCGTCTTTGAAAATCTATATACGGAAGCAATCAAGCTCCTAGATGTTGGTTCGCGAAAGTTGTTGATGCGCTTAAAAGGTACTGTTTCAGTCGAAAGAACTCTGATTATTCTTTGGTTGTTCTCTCGGATAAAGGTTATTCACTCCGTATACTTGTATATGTGGATGACTTGATTATATCATGAGATTCATTGATGAATCTGTATTTTCATGGTTTTTAGAAGTCATTTAGCATCAATTTTGAGGTCTTTATGTGTGTATATATCACATTTATAGTTGTTATTAGCAAGTTTTTGATTTTTAGGGACTTTTGCATTAGTATTCGCATATGCACGCATTTTGGAGATTTTTCAGGAATTTCAGGAGTTTTCAGGAAGAAGTGTGAGAATTCAGAAGAGGAGCAGAAAATGAGGAATGGAACCAGTATAAGGCTCGGATCGATCTCTCTCTCAGCCAACTCCAACATTTGGATTGATCCAACTTTAACTTGGATCGATGCCATCCTCGTGCACACCTAAAGACCGGCTCGATCCAGCTCCAAGACCGGCTCCATCTCATGTTAGCCCTCCCAGATCTATCTCAAGCCTTTGCCCGAATTGATCTCTTTGGCTCGACCTTATGTCGAAGCATCCTAAGGCCCAACTTCACCTTCGCCTCGATCTCTCTCTCTCCCGACTCGATCATCCACCAAAGCCGGATCGATCCAATTTCCCTTTTGGATCGATCCATGAAATAGTTTTGGATCGATCCACGCAACACTTTGGATCAATCCACGCAACAATTTTGGCTCGACCTCAGCTCAAACTCCTAAGCCACCTTAATACTTCTGATAGATCTCATGCACTTCTCAGCTCGAGCCAAACATGCTTTGACAGGACCAACTCGAATCCAGAATGGACCTGACCCAAGACCCAAAGCCATGATTAGTTTTTGTCTTTTGTGCGTTTTAGGGCTTTTCTCTGAACACTATAAAAGCCCTAAAATGTCTCCTTTTTAGAGAGTTATGTTTTTGTTTCCATTTTAGGTTTTTGTCTTAGGTTTCTTTTTCCTTTGTTATTCTTAGTGTTCTTGGTGTAAAAACCCGGAATCCTTTAAGTTTTATGCTAATCTATTGTTTTCTTTCACTTTCCTAATTAGTTTAGGTTGCTGTCTATCTGGTGCATGTTAATCTTCTGTTTTTCATTTTAATCTTCTGTTTTAGCCTTGATCATTTTCTGGGTTTGATACCGTTTCGTTGCTATTCTTATTTTCTGGGTTTGAGTTCTTGTTGTCCTTGTTGTTCTTCATAGTTTAACCTTTGATCATCATGTTTAGCTTTGAAGTTATGATTTCTGTTTTTCCTGCTTTCATACCCATGAGTAGTGAGTAGTTTCCTTAAGTTCCCGAGGATGGGGTAGACTAGGGTTGACGTCCTAATCTTACCTTAGCTCCTAAGCTTGTTTGCATATAGATCCCTTATGTTTCATTGAGCTTAATGCTAGTTTCTTTCACGCCAAACGAAATCTGATCTTTGGCATTCCAACACCTGAAAAGTGTTCAATGGAATACATGATCATGGTGATTTCAGAGATTTGCTCATCCTAGCGTAACGACTTAGATGCTTAGGATATGCATCTCAGCCTAAGGAGTTAGATGTTTAGGGGGATTTTTGGCTTTAGTAGGTTGGTTCTTCATGCCTTATAGGTAGTGTACCGTTAACGGGAGTTAGGTATGGTGATTGCTTAGGTTGATTCCATTTATCAAGGGATTTGACTTAGTTGCATATGAATCTACTGTCTAGGGGTAGCTCATTGTTTGAGGTATGTTAGGTTCTTAGGTAGATTGGGATGGATCTCTGTTTGATTACCCTTGCCCTCAGGAACTGCTTTACACTTGATTGCATCCTTATCCTTCTCTGCTTTTCCTCTGTTTTTACCTTTTACCTTTTTAGCTTCTTATGCATTTTTGTTTTTGTTTATGCTCTTTAGTTCCTTGCTTTCTCTTTTCACTTAGGACTTGTTAGAAACACCCCCATTTTCATGTTTTCTTGACTTAGAAGCATCCATTGCATCTAGTCTGTTAGTACATACCCAATTGGATTGATAACCTTACATACTACAATGATCGTGATAGTGGTGTAAGGGATTGATACACAGTTGAATCTTACTATCAATTTGGCGTCGTTGCCATTTGATTGTTTAGTTACTACATTCAGGATTTTGGATCTTTTGAGATCAAGCTTCTTTCACTACCATACTAACTTTGTTTACCTTTGTTTGCTTTCTTTTCAGGTACCTGCATAGCACTGCATAACAGTGTATGAACCTTAGAAGCAGAGGACCAACAGACTTAATTCCTCTTGTTGAAGATGTCAGAGCTCTTGAACGGGAATATTCTCGGGCAAGACGTGAGCAAGAGCGTGCGGATCACTTAAAACGGTTGGACTTACAAATGGCAGACAACATTGAACGAGATAACCAGCACACTATAGGTGCTGGTGAAAACCCCAATACTCACACCATCCGACATGGAATCAATCCACATGCAGTTCAAAACAACAACTTCGAGATCAAGCATAGTCTGATCGCAATGATGTAGGGGAACAAGTTTCATGGTCTGCCTATGAAGGATCCACTCGATCACCTCGACGAGTTTGATCGCTTCTGCAGCCTCACAAAGATAAAAGGTGTGAGTGAGGATGCTTTCAAGCTACGCCTCTTCCCATTCTCTTTGGGGGAGAAGGCACATCAATGAGAAAAGTCACTTCCCAAGAACTCCATCACCACCTGGGATGCCTACAAGAAAGCATTCCTTGCAAAGTTCTTCTCTACTTCTAGAATAGCCAGACTAAGTAATGATATCTCGGTTTTTGTGCAAAGGAATAATGCAATTCCCCCATCACAGATTCAACAATGCGTTACTTCTCAGCACCGTCTATCGAGGTGCTCTCCCTAAGATTAGGATGTTGCTTGATACAACAAGCAACGAGAACTTCCTCAACAAAAGTGTGGATGAAGAATGGGAGCTAGTGGAAAACCTTGCCCAGTCTAATGGGATCTACAGTGAAGACTATGACCGAACACCTAGAGGTGGTTCTGCTTCTGATGATAACACAAAGAAGGAGATCAAGGCACTGAATGAGAAGTTGGACATGCTACTCATGGGTCAACAACATCAAGTCCACTTCATCTCTGATGAGGAATAACATCAGATTCAAGCTGGGGAGGTTAACTAGCAAGAGGAATTGTACTATGTGCAGAACCAAGGTGGTTATAACAAAGGGTTCTTCAACTACTCCAACAATCCTTGTCTTTCTTACAGAAGCAACAATGTTGCTAACCCACAAGACCAAGTGTATCCACCGCACCAACAGAAGACCGCTCAACAATTCATCAACTACAATCGGAACAGACACTACAAGAAAAAGTCTCATTGATAGCACACGATTAACGCTATAAAAGGTCTTTCATAGCGTTTCCATAAACGTTATGACTAGACCAGCTATCGTAGGTCGGTCACTTATTATAGCGTTAACAAAAACTGCTATCCTATAATACACTACAATAGCGTTTGAATGTATTGCTATGTTATATCTAATTTATTGATAGCGTTTTAGTTTGGTTGCTATCAAATGTCTTTTTTTACGATAGCATTTATATTTTCTGTTATAACACATCATTGTCAACAATAGCATTTATATTTTCTGTTATAATATATCGTTGTCAACAATAGCGTTAATATTATTAGCTATGATATGTCCTCATCTATTATGGCAGAATTTTATAAACGCTACTGTATGGTAAGATAGCGGTTAGATTTATGTTATAGTAGTATTAGTATAATGATAGCTTTGTATAATGTGCTATCAAAAGTTCTTATTTTCAATGGCAGTAATATTAATGNTATCCATTGTTTTTATAGCATTTATTTTGTGCTACTTTATTATTTATTATATCAATGTATAAACGTTTTGTTCTATATTTATAGCTGCTGTTTTATGCGACATAATTTTTTTTATGATGCTTTTATTATGTTATAGTCCATATTTTATCTCTGATTACTGAATTCCAAAAAACTAAACATGAACTTCAATTCCATTAACCACAAAATGAAATCTTGGTTTATGAAGAGAACCAACATCATTAAAGTACTGCATAAGAGAACCAATACATACCAAACATTGAATATATAAGTCTTTAACTCATACCATATTTAGGGGGACAATTTTATCTTTAGGCCAAGCAACAGAAGATCCTAGTGCATCTACCAAAACCTC